>VWZI01001535.1:60350-72638 GCA_013396835.1 Psilopogon haemacephalus | reverse complement strand
TTTTTTTGTTTGTTGTTTTTTGTTTTTTTTTTTTAATCAGCAATGGAGGGCATAAATGTGGTCACAATGATAGAATGATAATGTATTTGCTTTCAAATGTCCCATGCTGAAGCCTCTCTATTTCCTTTTGACTTCAATGTTTACTTGCTATGCACTAGGGTATTCAGTTCTTTGCCATTCTTATAGTTGGTGATACCTGGAATCCATCTTCTGTCAACATCTTGGCTTGAATCAAAAGAAAAGTCCCAGTGACACAGCAAGTTTTGCATTAGGATCTTTGTAAAAATTTGCTTTGTACATATATCATTACAAACCAGTTCCAAGCTTCATTAATATGGAGGATGCCTGTTGAGAGATAATGTGAATGTCAGAAGATAAATTCCAGATTAAGTGTCCATCCCTCAAACTGGTTCCTTAAAAGGTGTCATTTGTGACTAGATAATTACAGTACCTTATTAGCATCATAATAACCATTCAAGAAATGTGTTAACTGTTCTTAGCTGATGTCCTAAATTTCACATCCTGTATCACACAAAACAGCTGAGATTCCATTAAAATAATGATTATGTTACAAAGTTCAGGGAGGAAATATACTACACAGAAAAACACTTATCTGAATGTTTGTGGTGGTTTTGCCCCAGCTGGGGAGCCAAATGCATACCAGAGCCACTCTATCACTCCCCCTCTTAAAAGGGCAGGGGAGAAGGGAAAAAAAAAAATATATAACAAAGGCTGCTTATAGAATAGAAGCAATTTTAATAATAATAATAAAGCAAAGGGCAATAGACCGCATGGAAGCAAGAGCAGAGAGAGATATTAACCTCTACTTCCCATCAGATGGACGATGTTCTGGTCTTGGCAGCAGGGCTCTCTACGCTTGATGGTTACTGTTGGAGGACTGACGCCATAGACGAATCTTCCCCAGACTTCCTACTATTACCTCCTTCTTATATCTGAGCTGACATCATATGGTATGGAATATCCCTTTGGCCAGTCTGGATCCTCCTAGCATCTTGGGGCAGGGAGATGTTGGAAAAAAAAACCAAAACCCCCAGCCTGGGTGCTCAGCCCAGCAGTAGTCACAACACTGCTGTTATCAATGCTTAGCTGCAGCACCGCAAAACACACCATTAGAGAAGAATTAACCCCAGCTCAACCCAGTTCTAACCTACTACAACATTTTAAATTAATTTTCCTTCATTTTCAAGAGTGGATCAAAACCCTATTGCCATCCCCTTTAATTTACTAAGCGTTCATCAAACCTTATTGAAGAACAGTTATCATTTAAGCATAAATTTAAATGAAGACATTGGACAGACCCCTTGTTTTATAAATATTTGTCACTCCTATTTACATTCCCAAATTATTAACCTGGGGTGCTACATGAGCTCTGTTTCACTCACACCACAAATGTATTTGATGACTGTATTGGCTATTAGTCAAAGGCTTTGCTCAGGTCCAGATAAATGACATCACATGAGGGGTGAGAAAATGATGTCATTTATCTGGACCTGAGCAAAGCCTTTGACACAGTACCACACTGCATTTGCTCTCCAAGCTTGTAAAAAATAGGCTTGATGTGTGGACCACCAGATGGATAAAGAACTGGCTTGATGGTCTCACCCAAAGAGTGGCTGTCAATGGGTCCATATCCAAGTGGAGGCCAGTGACAAGCAGAGTCTCTCAGGGATCAGTCCTGGGACCAGTCTGGTTCAACATCTTTGTGGGTGACATGGACAGAGGCACTGAGTGCACCCTCAGCAAGTTTGCTGATGACACCAAGCTGTGTGGTGCAGCAGACATGCTGGAGGGCAGGGATGGCATCCAGAGGGACCTGGACAGGCTGCAGAGGTGAGCACAAGCCAACCTCATGAGGTTCAACAACGCCAAGTGCAAGGTCCTGCATTTGGGTCGAGGCAATCCCAATCAGAAATACAGGCTGGGCAGTGACTGGCTGGAGAGCAGCCCTGTGAAGAGGGACTTGGGGGTGCTGGTGGATGGAAAGCTCAACATAAGCTGGCAGTGTGCACTTGCAACTCAGAATGCCAACCAGAGCCTGGGCTGCATCAGGAGAAGTGTGGCCAGCAGGTCGAGAGAGGTGATTCTCCCCCTCTACTCTGCTCTGGTGAGGCCCCACCTGGAGTACTGCATCCAGTTTTGGAGCCCCTATTACAAGAGGGATGTGGACATGCTGGAGCATGTCCAGATAAGGGCCACGAGGGTGATCAGAGGGCTGGAGCATCTCTTCTATGAGGACAGTCTGAAAGAGTTGGGGCTGTTCAGTCTGGAGAAGAAGAGTCTGAGGTGACCTTCTTGTGGCCTTCCAGTACCTGAAGGGAGCCTACAAAAAAGGCTGGTGAGGGATGTTTTAGGTTATCAGGTAGTGACAGGACTAGGGGGAATGGAGCAAAGCTGGAGGTGGGGAGATTCAGATTGGACGTGAGTAGTAAGTTGTTCACCATGAGAGTGGTGAGACCCTAGAATGGGTTGTCCAGTAAGGTGGTTGGGGCCACTTCCCTGGAGGTGTTTAAGGCCAGTCTAGATGAGGCTCTGGACAGCATGACCTAGGGTAGGGTGTCCCTACCCATGGAGGGAGATTGGAATTAGATGATCCTTGTTGTCCCTTCCAACCCTGACTGATTCTATGTAATCCAGTGCTCTGCTGCTCATAACAACAGATCCCAGTAATACTGCACAACAGTGTGCCTTTGGAATATATCCTGATTTTCCTGTTAAGAGAGCAAGAAATGTAGGATTTGATTGTCATTTGCTATGCTATTCTAGTATATTCCTATTAAAAAAACATTGTTGGTGATCTAATAAAAATCATATATTGTCATTTTCTTGGAGAGGAACGCAACTTTGCTTGTAGTGTCATTATCATTACATTTCATTCTAGCTGTTTGGAAAAGAGAGAGGCTCCAGGACTTACATCTTAAGCAAGGTGTAACTGCAGTGTACTTCTAACAGATTCCCTTGATCTACCAAAAGGTCAGAATTCACAAGTGCTTTCCTCTGCCCCCTACCCCTCCCCTACTTTTCTTTCCTTTTTTTTTTGTTTTCAGAGGGGATTGGTTTTGCAATGCTTCACATCTAGTCCTCACCTATGAGACAGGAATCCACTTGTGTATCAGAACAAATTCAAAAGGCAACAAGGCAAAAGTGCTCACTTCTGATGAGATGCTGTCATTAAAAGTAAGCCTGTATATGCTAGATAACATCTACCCTGGTTCCATGATGGGGATGTGGCAGGAAGGAAGCATTTGCCTTCTCTTCTCCCCTCTGTGCTGATGAGCATTTCACTTGATTCCTTTAGCACCCACCCAAGGAGACACCACACATTTTCTTAACTCTCCCACCCACTACCACGTGAGGCTACAATCACATAGTCTCCTGGGGAGGGCACTAACATCACTTGCCAGCCACTCTGAAAGAAAACCTTCAGTCCTGTGCTTTCTGCCACAGATCGTCTAGAAACCACTTTACAAGTGCTGAGGATAGCCAGCAAAACTGGCAAAAGTTAATAGGACCATATCTACTGTGCTCCCTGACCTATCATCAGCATTGGCCTCTGGCATGGCTTCCCATGAGGAAAGAATGGAAAGAATGGGGCTAGGAAAAGAGAGCAAAAAATAGAGAGGTATTGTAAGCTTTAAAGCATCTAGGTAGGAAGAGAACAGGTTTCATGAACAGAATACTCTTCTGCTTTGGCTTTATGGCCAAAGTGTTATACCGACCCTAAAAAGCCCACATGTGAGGCAAATAAAGGGCTTTGATTGATATAATCTTAGCCTTGACACTTCCACAGGACAGTATTATTCAGGTTTGTAATATTTTTCACACTAAGGCAAGCTCTGCCTACAGACAGACACTGTCCCATCACCCTTAGTCCTTCGGAATAATGCCTTAAGAAATGCACAAAGGGAAAGGGACAGATAAAGTGAAGTGTAATGATATATGTTGTGTTTGAAAAATGTCTCTGTATTTTTCAGCTTTAAAACAGAACTGGAGATATCTAATGACATCCAGATCAAATGGGAGTTTTATCACTGGCATTAAGCCTCACAGAAGGATAAAAAGTAATAAACAGTAGAAGGATGCCAGTTTGCACATGCAGGGTATACCTTTTTAATCATTAGTATGGTGGTTAGCACTGTAGGAGGTATTATTACATACTGGGAGGCTTTTATAACTTTAAAATTCTGTCTCTGTTTCTGTTGTATGAATGGCTCTCTTTACTTCTCCAGGACTTGGGGAGAGCTGGAGTGGGAGTGGGGAAGACAGGACACATTTCAGGTCTGAGCAGCAAACATTTAGCCCTGGCGGTCTGAGGTTCTGTGTGGGTCAGGTTTCACGTGGCTATTTCAGTACTCTTCACAGGCAATGGGTACTGCAAATGTAGCCCATCTCCAGTGGTTTGCACTCCAGAGTGAGAATCGATGCTTTTGGGTAGCACAGTGAAGGGAAATGTCCAAAGTTTCTGCTAAAAGACAAGCACGGTGTCTCACCAAGAACATTCATAGTACGTTCTGCCAAAGTTACTGCTAATATCATTGTTTGTCATACTCTTGATAGTTGCAGTTCCTAAAAAAAAAACAAAAAAACCCCCATGAACAGAGCCGTTTCATCATTTAAAAGCTTCTTTCATGGACAACAAAACAAAACAAAAAACAAACCCAAACCCAAGTTCTACTCTTTTCCATTACTGTAAAGCAAGAAAAAGGAAAAGGAAAGCTGCTTGCAGGAAGCTGCTTTCTAAAATCCTGAGGATTTAATTCAATAACTGATGAGCCTTACAGAAACACGTAGCATTAAAGCAAGATATATAATCAATTCCATGCTTCGTAAGTAGTGGGAGCTTATGAAAATACTAAGAAATAGAGAGATAAATAGGTTCCTTTAAGCAAAGCTCAGCATAATCTTTCTGGGTAGACGTGCCTGTAAGAAAGAGACATTTAGATTTAAGCTGCTAATCAGGAAGATATATCACAGGATTTTATTTTTTTTTTCAAGCTTCCTATGATGTTTATTTTCCCTGAAAGAAGTAGACTACAGGGAACCTTCTGTTTCTGTTTCATCGGTTTCTGCACATATGTTTGTTCTAATAAAAAGCAAAATGCTGCCAACTCAAACAGCAGTGTGGTGGTGAAAGAGTTCCAGTAAATGAGCAAAAGCCAACTTCCACACATACAAATAAAGAAACTGAATGGGACCAATGATACCCTAAATAGATACCTAATGATACCCTAAATAAACTGCTTTCTTCAGCCACAAGTCATTAACAGTTCAGTACTAGATGGAAGACACACTGAAAAATTAAAAGGGAACTCCAAGGTGTGACAATGACAGAAGTATCTTCGTGATTTCTTGTGGTAAAGAAAGACCAAGGCTGCCAAAAGAGCTACTCAGGTAATTTGAATGTTTTAAATTCAATTCTACAAGGGAAAAAAATGGGAAAAGTAGTCTGTCACCATTCCCTGCTTCACATACCTCTGCAAGTACTTCCAGCCTTTTCAGTCAGGCTTGCCCGAAGGAGAGCTGACCACCAACTAGTCCTTTGCTTTGCCAGCATGGGTGGAGAACCCATGTAAACCCATCTCCTCTCTGAGTGAGGCTGTACACTTGCTGTGACCCACTTTCTTTGGAAAGCACCTCAGCACAAGTCCTGTGTGCACATTCCAGTGCTCCCTTGTCCCTGTTCACTCCAGAAACAATTCCTTAGCAACCTCCCCCTGTGCTTCATCCTGCCTGCACTGACTGCCTGTCTCAGGGCCCCCTCCTGTGTATGCTGCTACCAAATTTAATGATGTAGATGCATCTGTCAGTAATGGGGAAAGAAAACGAGGGTGTGATTTTCAGCTTTTTGGTGTCTGAGAAACCAGGGAGGGAGATAGATACATTTTTCCAGTAACGGCAAAGGATGCTGGGAAGAGCTCCAGGAATACAATCCAAATATAGAAATTGTCCAGGTCTTCAGCAATGGTGACAGAAGCACCACCGATGGTGCTACTGGTATCCTCACAACAGCAAAACTGCTGAGCATCTGCAGTGCAGCCTTGCAATGTCCTAACTTGTACTGCCAGTCTGAGCTAAGACAGTACCACAGGTTGCGTTTTCATCCGCTGTTGTTACTCAACAACATCCTGCTCATGCCAGCTTCAAAAATGAAAGTGCTGTCTGGAGCAAAGTGTCAGATTCAGGTTCAGATTGTGACATGACAGCTCCCTGTTCTGGTTACTGCTTTTGAGTTCTGCATTTTGGGTGCTGTCTCACTTCTGCTGGAATGGCAGTGGGACAGGGAGAGGTGGAAGAGTAGTTTCCCAGCCTGGGCTTTTTTAGCCATCTGGCTTCTGCTTGCTGCTGATTTCTGCTGTGCTTTTTTTCTGCATTTAAGGTGACTGTGCATTTGTATTATGATTATCTGATTTGCTCAGTAAGCTCTCATTCTTTCTTGCCTCAACCCAGGATTCTTGTGTGTGTTCTTCCCTCACTTCCATGTTGGGGGAACAGACAGGTTAAGCTGCTGGTTTGGTTTAACCTGTTGTTTTGATTTAAACCATTGCAGGCAGCATGCCCATCCCATGTTTACTGTAAAGTAGACTCTTCACATAGGAATGAGGACAAATGAACATCTCTGGCCCAGTGATTTTGTCTACAAGAACTGAAATAGGCCATATGCATACATGCTTCAAGAGAAGAGGAAATAAAGGACAGAAATAGCAGAGTAGGTTATAGAAATTTTGCTTCCCTTCAGAATCTTTTCTAAGTGGTTACAGTCCACTTTGGCTTTAGCATCTAACTGAAAAGGCTACAAATAATTATTTTATAATTCATAATTTATATTGTAAAGCTTTTTTTTTTTCCCCGAGGGAGAAAAATAATTCTTTTGTTAATGACATGGACTGGAAAAATGAAGAAGTAGACCTTCATTTTGTCTGATGAATCATTTGGACTCGAGAAGGAAATGCAATTTGGCCATGCTGTTAAAATGGCTTTTAGTTAAGCTAATTCTTTCTCACTTTTCTTGAAACTTGAGCAAATGGGTTTCTTCACTGATTCTCAGCAAAATTTGTTAAATGAGAATACATTTCCTGGAAGTAAGTTAGATCTTCTATGGGAAAAAAGCAGTGTAACACTAGTCTTCATTATGGGACAAAGACAGAAAGTGAAGGAGACACTGAAGGAAGTTCCCCCCATAATACTAGGAAATAGATGGTTCAAAATAAACACTGAATAAGACTAAGGCAACTTCTGCCTGTCTGGATGAGTTAGGTCAGAGTCATGTATGAAATATGATTTCTTCCTTACTATCCAGCTACTATTTAGCTTGTCTCAAGCTTTCACATTGCCTTCTTGCTGATACTGCTGGTTATCAAATTCCCTGGTTAAGTTTGCTCAAATTTGAACTCCTCAATGAGTTTCAGTATTCAAGTAGCCTTTAAGTTCTCCTAAAGAAGATTAATAAGCACAATATTCCCTATGACATTCAGAAGCAAAATATTTCTCAATATAACAATTACTAAATGAAAGTGAGTTGGCAATAAAATGAGATGGAATTGGTAATGAATTCCATCTGCCATTTCTGAATATTTACCTCCTATCCCTCAAATAA
The DNA here is from genome assembly GCA_013396835.1 of Psilopogon haemacephalus. Taxonomy (NCBI): domain Eukaryota; kingdom Metazoa; phylum Chordata; class Aves; order Piciformes; family Megalaimidae; genus Psilopogon; species Psilopogon haemacephalus. Next base: position 65,026 of record VWZI01001535.1, on the reverse strand, counting down.
TTATGGAGACTTCTGCCATTCTGCAGCTCTTTTCACAGAACCGAGAACACTTGTTACCCTTCAAAATATCATACAGGACGTTTGATGTAAACAGCATCTGCAAATCCAACCTTTTTATATCCTGAATGCACTTTTATCAGTGTGCAGGTCACATTTGTAGCATCCTGTTCCAAAGTTTTCTGAGTCTACTTCCAGGGGCTTTCTAATTAACTTGATAATATTGTAACAACCAATCCACTGGTGTCACTGTCATGTTCCTGTATTTCTGAAGTAAAGTCACTAAAGAACGTATCAAGAGCCTGAGTTAATGTATTACTTGAAAATGTTCTCCATACACAATGCTATATCCCGTCAGTGGCTTCCTTCAGCTTGCACATTCTAAAGGTGAAGACCTGACTACAGAAAGCATAAAAGCCACTGCTTCAAAGCTAGTGATGCATCTTGGAGACTTCTTTCCTGAGCTCTGTGAGCTGTGTAGCTTATGCTTAAAAAAAAAAAAAAAAAAAAATTAAAAAAATTGAGAAAGCAGTTTGAGCATGCAGTAAAAGACAAACTGATTTATGCTTCGCAAGGGTCCAGGTTGCCCTTTTCTGTCACTAGTCAGTTTGTGCCAGTGCTTCCATGATAGACTCTGTCTTCACTTGTTAAAATGCTAACAGGCTCCTTGTGGATGGGATCGAATAGCTGCCCTGTTCCCTTCACCTGTGAAATTTCAGAGAGGACTTGAAAAGGGCCATTGTTTCCCAGGAATGCCAGGCCTAGTCCAGGAAAGAAAGTCTTCGTTTCAGCTGGAATTTGGAGTCTGCTTGAGAAGGCCTTGCAGTTAATAGGTGAAGGCTATGGCACATTAATTAACCATCGGAACGTTTATAATGACTGTGCCTCACCCTTTCTGGGTTCTTTTGCCTACCCCTGCTGAGCGAATGGGAAGAAGGAAGGCTTCACCACTAAAACCATTGGGTTTGAACTATGATTAGCTCTCCACACACAGCCTTCTCTGTTCTTGAATCTATCCTAAGCATTTATAGCACTTGTGTGGTTCCATGTGAATAAGGCTGTATGTTTAATAGCATTCTGAAACACATTTCTAATAGAATATACTCTCTTGGAATACAAGAAGATACTGCAAATGTATTCAGGTACAGGCAGACGGTGCCTGCTTCAACAAATATCACTCAGAGGGTGAAAAGTGGGAAGAGAAGCTGGGAGAATACTCTGCTGTTTTTAAAGCTATCTGAAACACATCCCTGTACACAAACCACTTAGAAGCATATATTGGAACTTGCCAATAGCTTTACTACCCAAGTGTGCTTCTTTTTGAATTTCTAGGATATTTCCTAGAGAATGAGTTGAGAATGTCCTCAGGATGGACTGATGCTAATGAGGTATATACCTTTGCACAGTCCTTGTTAGAAGTACTTGATCTACTGCAATGAAATCTTTAATGCATTCTGCAGTACATGCAGAAGATGCAAATAGGAAACACAAAGTAATGATGAATAATATAATTTGTAACCAGATGGAAAAGGGGAAGATGGGAGAAGCCTTCAAAGAGTTTTTCAACTTGTTTTTTACAGGGGGGAGTCTGACCTGAATATGAACTGATGATAATAAGTACTGTGCTTAGTGAGCTGAAGCGCTTGAAATTATTTTTTTTTTAAATAAATATATGTCTGCTCTGTTTGGGTTTCAGACCTCATTTAATCTCCAAAAGGTAACACTCTGCTGACACTAAATACTGAGATTATAGTAAGCTGACTGTGGCTGTTTTCTGAAAGCATGGAGCAGAATGTAATAATAAGACTAATAAATAATGTATCATAGAAAGCTGAGGAGTTTAAATTCTGAGATTTGGCATTTTAATTCTTTTGAAAGATGTTTCCTGTGATCTTGCTTAAAAAAAAAAAAAAAACGTAGCACTGTGTGTCCTTAGACCCTGGTATAGATGGCACACAAAAGGAAGCTTGTCCTTTTGGGACCTGGCCCTGAATCAATTACAGACGACAGAGAAACACTCTTTTGTGGCTGCTAAAGTTCAGGAATGAAATCTGGCAGGCTTAGCCAATTCCCTAATGTGGCGTCCACGTTACCAACATCAAATTGGCAGCTTTTGCCTGTCCCACTGGGGACAGGGTAATGAATGGATTTAGTTAAGGTGTCCTGACTCATCTACAAAGTGCCTGGTATATGCACCAAGGTTCTCCTGTATGCCTTCCAGAAAGCTGTCATTCAAAGAAAAATGAAGGTTAGAAAGTCTGCTGGCTAGCACTAGTACAGCACACGACTGGGGCTCAGTCTGCCCCGCATGCCCTAGAAAAAGCTACTGTTCATTTTCCTTTTAACTGGTGGATGCTACGGCACTATAGGAGAAGTATATTTCTTCATAATCTATGATGAATTCTTAAGGAACATAATTGCTTCTTTTTCACAATTTGCTTCTTTTTTCCATCATCCCTTCAAAATAATTTAAGCCATGCCAAAAGACTGTATCATCTAATGATAGTTTTAAATGACTTACCTTGGAGTACAGCACTGTCATTCCTGAGTCCCCAAGCAGTCTGTTTAGAAATTCCAAGAGTGATACTTTTCTATCAAACTCTTCCCTTATCTGAATAGTGAAGACTGACAGTGGATTGAAAATCAAATACAGCAAAAGGCCCAGTGAAATCCAGGTACAATACAGGTTCTACAGGTACTATCTGCCTATTTTTAAATTTTCTGAGTATCTCTAAAGCTTTACCTTTAAAAAAAAAAAAATCTTAAAAATGTCATTGCCTACATTTTTAATGCAAAAGCAAAGAAATGAGAACATTTTAAAACTATTTTAAAATTTCAGTTTCCCAGTCCTCCCTGTTTTTTTCAGGGAAGAAAAACTAAACAAAAAAAAAATACAAGAGCAAGAGTTTTTTTCTTCCTGTATACAGTTTTCTGTTTAACCTTATCTTTTCCTTCATTGAGAAAAGTGAAAGAAAATTAAATAACCAAGGTTATTCTCAAGTTTTCTAGTTTGATTGCTTCAGCAAAGATTGGTAACATCCATGGACACCAAAGGCACAGGTGATCACACGTATGCGAGGGATAATTTAAAAAGTAAGGATCACTGGAGTGAAGCATTTCTTTTAATACAGAATTGAACTCTGACTTTTCAAAGGGCTTGTGTGAGACAGAAATTAATTCTCATCATCACGCTACTGTAATGAAGGTTCTATTTCACTGCACAAAATCACATTGGACTGGTGTCTAGTTAGGTACTGAATCCATGTGCCAAATTTTGAATATGTGTATATATATATTTATTTATTTATATAAAATTTCTGTAGGTTTTGTTTGTTCTTTCTGTACTTCCAAATCAGTAAATGATTTGCTGTCATGTATAAGTACCCTGTAGAATCACATGAGGGAATAATTTAAAGTATTTGCAGAACCTCCCAAGCGGAACATGTTACAAATGCTAAATGCACAGAGAGATATCACCCATTTTTCACCCTGGCTACAATAAGCAATATGGAGGGGGGGGGAAAGAGAAACAAAAAAGTCTCAATAACAAAATCCACATTGAAAAGTTAGGCACTTTGAACTTTCCCATCACCTTAGCAGTGTTTCCCCACAGGCTGTCTAAAAGACAACTCAGCAATGTCTGAATGGAACTGCACACAATAGCTCCTTCACAAGTAGGTCTTTAATTGATTACGGCTGTGTTTATAGAAGCAGAAGAGAATTTACACAAAATGACAGATTGCCTTTAGTGTTAGAACAGTTTAGTAATGTTAATGGTAAAAGAGGTCTCCGCTACCTCCTCTTCAGCTGCGTGAAACCCTAAGGATGAATTCTTTGTTACTCCGGCCCCCAATCGCTTTTTGCTTTCCTCCCCTCCCTGCTTTTCTGGTTGTTCCAGTGACGTGCAATTCCTAACCCCATGGACTGCATGAGCTGTGCAAATGTGCATGGAGAACAACAACCCACAATATGAGAAGTTCAAATCCTTTCAAAGTGAAGATTCAAATATTAAATATGAGAAAGCAGAAGAAAACAATACAAACTCACAAGAACTCATCCTTGCTGCACCCCTGCCTGTGTCAATTTGTTCAGACAATCACAAAGGCAGTGTTTGAGAGTATAGTCAAAAGGATAATCCAAATCAAGTACTGGCAGTAAATTCCTTTTTTCCTATTGACATTAAAATAACCCCCACCTAACGAGCTAACGGTGCCGCGGGTGCAGGCTGCTCCGAGCCCCCCGCGGCTACAGCCGGCGGCGCGCTGGCAGGGACCGGGCCTGGCCTCCTTTCGGCTGCGTGCCTCGCTCCGCACCGCAGCCCGCAGCCCAGCCCCCAGCCCCCAGCCCGCAGCCCGCAGCCCGGCCCGCTGGGGCCGCGCAGTCCCTCATTAACCCTCTGCCGGTGCCTGCGGGGCGGCTGCCATTTCCCTGTTAACAGTGAGCTCTATCGGCTGAGTGGGGAATAGCGTGGGCCTCTGGGAAGGGTAGAACCTTGTGTTCCCGGTGGAACAAACACACTGTCCCTGCAATGCAGCCTTTGGCTGCGAGACACATGGGTAGGTTCAGAGCTGCGGAGCCGCTTCAAGCCGTCACACCTCCCAGGGCTACAAACAGATCATCTTAGATTTTCACAGAAAGGATGAGAGCAGCATTCTGATAGATTAAAAAATAGCATTCCA
>VWZI01001535.1:41971-60337 GCA_013396835.1 Psilopogon haemacephalus | reverse complement strand
CCCCAACCCCGCACCCAATATTTAAAAATCACACATCACTAGGATTTGTTAACTTCTACAGCCTCCGATTAATTAGATTGAGAGTGATCCGAATGCTGAGCCATGGAGTTCACATGCCTGGTTTTCTGGTTTCCCCTTCATAAAGGAGAAATAACAATTTAAAACAGTGTTTCTTTTGCTTCTGATGAAGCTGGATTAGCTGATGCTTGAAGTAAGTGCAGACTATATATACAAAAATTAGAGAAGATGCTGTGTAATTACTATTTATTTGGAAGGCATTATTAATGCTATTTCGCCCAACACTAAATCTTTTGATTTAGTACAAAAGATACCTAAAATGGAGTCTTTCCATCACCTCTATGATTTCAACTGTCAGGAGAGAGCTAAGTGATGGCATTCCAGAAACTCAGAGATTAATAAATTGGGTGGATATGATCAATATCAAAACACCATCTCGATTATCAAACGTGTTGTCATGATGCCTTTCAGAGAGATTTGTCTTTTCCAGATCCTGAGGCTTTACGTACCACTGGATGATTCATCATGCTGCCTGCTTTTGTTATCATGTTGAGATATGCTATTAATACATTTTAAGTCTTTTAGAGAATAGTAATATCTCCATCATAACAATATTAAGAAAGAACCCATTCCCAAAATTAGCACACAGAAGAAAGGGGTGGGGACACAAGGACAGGAAATTGTCTTGCTACAGTGCAAATTCAAAGCAGATCTTCTCATAACTGTTAAATTATTCTTGTTGTACAAAAATGAAGGAAAAAAGAGTTTGGGAAGATCTTAATGATTTTTTTCCCCCGGTATTACTTTTAGTTTTCCAGAACTGGGTCAAATAGTTACAAAAGTGTTTCTACTTCTTATGAACTGCAACTTAAAAACCCTGAAATATCTGAAAAGTTATTAAGGTGCATTTCACAACAAATTATCTTTGGCTCTGCTCTCAGCCATTCTTCATCTACTTTCTGTAACAGAAAATGAGTCTCCTTGGTATTCGTGCAAGAAGCTGATTTGAACTAAGTAATAGAAACACCTGCAAAAGGCAAAACTCTTTACGTGGAGGATTATGAAAGAAAACTTGCCCCTGTTGTGGTAGGCCTGATAAGCCAAATAAGTTTATACATGTTCTGGCTTGCCCAGACATGTTTCTCTGCACTCCCTCTCTCTGTTTTGTGGAGAAGCAACTGTGGGAAAAAGGACAAAATAACCGGGAGCCACTGAGCCTGAGAGGCCATGGCTTGCCCTGACTTGTTTTCCTTCTGTTTGCATCCTGTGGCAATCACTTGGCTTGTGCCTCCTCATGCACAGCCTATATCTTTCCCAAATTTGGCTAAACCAAGCCTATGGCTTCACCTAATATGGTCAAGCTTGGCTAACTGCCATTCTGATTGGTTATTCTGTGTCCAAAAGCCCATTAGTCTCAGGCTAAATTGATAAAGAGAGATGAGCAGGTAGCACAACGTGCTTTGCCATTGTATTTGTGCCTGCTGCTGCCTGCTGCCATACTTTATAGCATTATGCTTTGCTAAGCTATAATTCAGCTCTGTTGAACAGCCTGGAAACTGCGTGCTTGGAGTTTACCAAAAACCAGCTTTAAATGCCTCCACAGGATTGGCCTGCACAGCCAGTGTGACATCCATGGTGAAGCTGCAGATTGCAAGACATCCTGCCTACACCTGAATGTCCCCTGCCAAGATGGGATGTCCTGGAGGTACACAGATCATCCAGATAGATCAGGACTAGCTCAGAGATCGTCTGCCTCTTTCCTCAGTATTCGGTGAAGTCTGGGAAGAATCAAAAGCCTTAACAGCTAAGAAGACACCAACAGAATCCTCTGCAAGTGTTTGGGTACTGTCTTAAACTGTAGCTAGCGCCGTGAATTGGGAAATAATATTTTATGAGTAAATACTTAAAGCCTCTTGTAATTTACCAGTTGCCTTCCACCATAAGCAGAAAGGAGCTCCCTGAGTCCGTCTACTGGGCAAGTGGTATATTGAGCGCAAGCAGTATATTGACTGCAAGAACCTTCTCTTCTGGTTCAATTAATGTTTATATATTTTTGCTAGTTGTAATTTCTGGGTCTAGTTATTAATTTATGTAATGTGTTCCATGACTGTAGCAAAGTTATTATTAAAATTAGTGGTCAGGGTGGTGAGAAATGAATAAATATTAATAGATAAATAAACTATATTAATTTTGAAAATTACCATCTCACATTCATTAATTAACCCTTCCATCACAACCCACATAACAGCACCAATTCAAGGTCTAGTGACAGGTGTGTTCTCTCCTGCTGAATAGACCTCACTTTACTGCAGCATGTGATGATATAGTAGAGAGGGGAGGAAAGCATTGGAAAAACTTCATAAAGGTGAAGGTGGCAGCAGCTGGCCAAAGACTCTTCAGTTTGTGCCTACACAACACTTGGGTCAAAACCAGCCATTAACAATCAGATAATATTCTTCCTGCAGCCTCACAAAGAGTGCATATTTATGCAAGGACTTTGTGACAGAAATAATATACCAGAACTATAAATACATGCTCCTTGAAACCACAGGAAATGTCAAAGCTGTCAGCTCCCAGTGCAAAGACATTCAGAATTCCAAACCCAGCTATATAAAATATTTGCTCTTGCAAATGGACATCCCATGCAGGAGTCTACTCAAAAGAAATGGAATTAACCCTCTAATTCTCAGTACAGTACAGCTTGGCTAACTGGAAAAATCAGTAAATAAAATGTATATGTGAGCTTATGAACTTGATCCTGAGTCCTTGAGTTAGGGTAGCTACATAAACATCACTTTGGCTAACCATCAATTGGTTTAGCTATTTCAGTCTCTGAAGAAATAAAGTTACCTTTACTATACACTTGCTTACCACTGATGTAGTTAAAAGGCCTGAAAGAGGATTTGGCCTTTGATTTTCAAACATTGTAAAGACTGATAAATTCTTGTGCCCAGACTATAATTAACCCATGAAACTGGCTGGCACAGGCTACTATTCTGATAGACACAAAAGCTGATTAATGATCAACCTTAACAGGGATAACACTTGCAGTAGCAGTAGCGAGGACAAAACCTATAATAAGATCTGTCAGTCATGGGGCTTTAAGGAATATATTGCTTCCCTTGCACAGAAACAGTGTTATGCAATCTAATGTTTGCTGCTTTTCCTTCAAGACCTGTCTTTAGCTGAGTACAAACTAGTGATCAAGATGGAATAATTAGCCTGCTCTTGTTAGACATTTCTTACACTCCTTTGCCATTAGTCAAGTCTGCAAGTGGAGTCAAAGAAGCATTGATGGGTTGCTTGGGGCCTGTTTTAAAATGCAGTGAAACTCTTTAGAGTGCTTCAAATACTTTCACTGGATGCTAGATCATATGAAAGCTGAGACTGTATGAAGAATTTTTTTTTTTCAGTTTATTTAGTGCAGTATCTTCTGTAGAGCTGAGATGGTGTACCTGTAGCACAACAGCTGGTGGGATTTTTCTGGAGCACTCATTTTCTTCCATTAAGCCTAGCAAGGGCCCTAAATGTTAATATAGACACAAATCCTTATCATATTAAAAATCAATTTATTATCTCTTAGTTAAACTATAAGATATGTATCTCACACTTACCTTATATATATCAGGTATATGTTATTTAAATATATCCTTCAAAGTTATGTCACATTTATTGCATTTTAAGTAAAGCTTTTATTATTTTATTGTAACACTCAGAAAATGTGGATCTAATTTTAATTTTCTTTCTTGAGGAGAAAAAGCATACTGTAAGTTGGTTTTACTCAGTGTACAACAGAGCATGGTAATTGCAGGGATGCTGAGGGCATGTCTGCAGCTGGTTAGACTGGGAGCAGACCTCAAATAGATCAAAGTGGCTGATGCTTCTGTAGGCAGATTTGGTACCTGAATTTCTGTTTCACCATCCAACCCTGGAAGCACCACTGTCTTTAGCTTACCTTTAACATTCTCTGCTCTTTTCTTTTACACTGTGCCTTGAAAGATATCTGGAGGTAATAGTTATTATTATCTATACTTTTTGTGGAGTGTTTAATAAGAATCTTTAGCAATTAATTGCAAATGTGCTTAAATTACAACTTATATGTGCAGGAATAATTTGGTCTAAAATGAAGCTATAATGAGATAATGTTATAGAACATAGCACTTCTGTGCTTCGTACCCAACTTTGCAAACTAATACAGAACTTTTGATGTTTCAGAAAGAAGCTGACTATATTAAAGCAATTGTCAGTTATATAACACAACAGAAGCAATACATAGTCATGAATACAGTTTCATTTTATACATATTCTTTACTCAAGAACTTTAAACTGTATTACAAATTCATTAAACACTTTTACAGAAAAAGCTCTTAAAAAACCTAACCTACTCATAACCTATAAACAACATCACCATAACAGGTAAGCATTATGGTCTCCATCTGGCAGAAGAAAGGCAAACTCCTGGTGCCAGCTAAGATGGAGATGGGAACTCAGGCAAAGGATGAAATGAAGCAGGCTCAGACAAATTCTAGTAGAAAAACAGTGGGCACTCAGAGACCATACACAAGCACACAGATGTTCAGGCAGCTGGCTGCAGTGAGTGCTGGAGCCTGGCACTTGGTATGAAGGACAGCAGGGATAACACCTGTGTTAGGTGTGAGCAGATCAGTGACCTCATGAACATGGTACCTGAACTAAAAGAAGAGGTACAGGAGGTACAGAGACAGAACTATAAGAGACTGCAAAAGCGAAACTGACTTTTTTCATAACCTCTTTTCTATAGAGCCTGAACTAGGGCTAACTCCTAGAGGAGCAGGGGGCTCAATTTCCTCCAAACAGTAAGTTTCTTAGCCTCCATACAGTAACCCACAGGAGCAGGGTGAATGGGAACAGGTCTCCGCCCGATGGAACAAAAGTAAACAAGGCAAGCGTGCTACTTTAAGAAACACACTGCCGGCAGTGAAATTGCAGAATAGGTATGAGGCTCTGCAGAAAGAATTGATAGTCAGTAAGGGTGAGGACACCAAAATCCCAGAAACTGAACCAGACAGGTTGCCTCAGGCCAACCATCAAAACCCATTGGGAAAAGAAGCCTTGAAGGGTCATTGTCATAGGAGACTCTGTACTGAAGGGAGCAGGGGGCCCAATATACAGATCAAATCCACTTCATGGAGAGGTCTGCTGCCTCCCTGGTGCCCAGGTAAGGGACATTGTAGATAAAATCCCCAAACTTGTAAGACCTTCAGACTACTACCCACTTCTGGTCTTTCAAGTGGGTAGTGATGCTGCAGGAATGAGAGACTCACAATCGATTAAAAGAGACTTCAGGACCTTAGGGCAACAGCTAAAGGGATCAGGAGCGCAGGTTGTGTTCTCTATCCCTCTAACATCAGTGATGAATGAGGGAAATTTAGGAAGAGCCAAAGTTCAATTCATGGCTCTGGGGCTGGTGTCATCAACAGGGATTTGGATTCTATGATCATGGCTTGGTTTACAAGGCACCAGAGCTTCTAATAACTAATGGGAGGCACTGGTCCCAGAGGGGAAAAAGGATCCTGGGGCAGGAATTTGCAGGGCTCATTGATGGGGCTTTAAACTAGATTTGAAGGGGTAAGGGCGTAACAGTCTATTGTTGGCTGGTGACAAACTGGGGCAGCTCACCAGAGGCAGAGGGACTGAGAGCTAATGAGTGCTCTGAACTCGCTGCACTGAGGCAAGCCAGGGATGATGTATCAGGACAAGCTGAGGAAATCAAGGGGAGCTGGCACACAAGGAGAACAGGGCCAGCCCAGCTGAAGTGCCTCTATGCAAATGCACAGAGTTTAGGCAACGAACAGGATGAACTAAGGGCCACTGTGCTGCTGGGATGCCATGACATAGTGGCTATTACTGAAACGTGGAGGGATGATTGCCACAAGTGGAATGTAGGGACAGATGGGTACAAGCTCTTTAGGAAGGATAGGCAGGGAAGGAGAGGAAGTGTTGCCCTCTATATCAGTAACCAGCTAAAATCAGTGGAGCTCCACCTGGAGAAGGATGATGAGCTGGTTGAGAGTGTATGGGTTAAAATTAAAGGGAAGGCAGGGGAGGGTGATGTTACAGCAGGGGTCTGCTACAGGCCACCTGACCAGCATAACCAAACAGATTATGCCCCTCACAGGCAAACAGAAGTGGCTTCCAGGTCACAAGCCCTGGTCCTCATGGGGGATTTCAATGACTTCTTTACCTCAGTTTACACTGCAAAGGCCTCAAACCATGCTCCCAGAATCATGGAAGATAATGGCAGGGACTGGAAGGAAGAGCTGCCAGCATAAGTGAAGATCAGGTTCGTGATCACCTGAAGAACGTGAAAGTGTTCAAGTCCATGGGTCCCATTGGAATACACCCATGGATACTGAGAGAACTGACAGATGAGGTTGCTAAACCCCTCTCTATTATATTCCAAAAGTCCTGGCAGTCTGGTGAAGTCCCCACTGACTGGAAAAGAGGAAACATAACTCCCATTTTCAAAAAGGGTAGGAAGGAAGAGCCGGGAAACAGTCTCCAAGCTGGTGAAAGATGGGTTTGATGGGTGGACCACCAAATAGATAAAAAACTAGCTTGATGGCTGCACCCAAAGAGTGGCTGTTAATGGGTCCATGTCCAAGTGGAGACCAGTGACAAGCAGAGTCCCTCAGGGATCAGTCTTGGGACCAGTCTTGTTCATCATGTTTGTCAGTGACATGGACAGAGGCATTGAGTGCACCCTCACCACGTTTGCTGATGACACCAAGCTGTGTGGTACAGCAGACATTCTGGAGGGCAGGGATGGCATCCAGAGGGACCTGAACAGGCTGGAGAAGTGGGCACAAGCCAACCTCATGAGGTTCAACAAGGCCAAGTGCAAGGTCCTGCATTTGGTTCGAGGAAAGCCCAATCAGAAATACAGGTTGGGCAGTGACTGGCTGGAGAGCAGCCCTGTGAAGAGGAACCTGGGGGTGCTGGTGCACAAGAAGCTCAACATGAGCTGGCATTGTGCACTTGCAGCCAAGAAAGCCAACCAGAACCTGGGCTGCATCAGAAGTGTGACCAGCACGTCACAGGTACTCCCCCTCTACTCTGCCCTGGTGAGACCCCACCTGGAGTACTGTGTCCAGTTCTGGAGCCCCTATTACAAGAGGGATGTGGACATGCTGGAGCATGTCCAGAGAAGGGCCATGAGGATGATCAGAGGGCTGGAGCACCTCTTCTATGAGGACAGACTGAAAGAATTGGGGCTGTTCAAGCTGGAGAAGAGGAGGCTCTAAGGTGACCTTCTTGTGGCCTTCCAGTATCTGAAGGGGGCCTACAAAAAAGCTGGGGAGGGACTTTTTAGGCTATCTGGTAGTGACAGGACTAGGGGGAATGGAGCAAAACTGGAGGTGAGTAGATTCAGATTGGATGTGAGGAGGAAGTTCTTCACCATGAGAGTAGTGAGGCCCTGGAATGGGTTGCCCAGGAGGGTGGTTGGGGCCACTTCCCTGGAGGTGTTTAAGACCAGTCTGGATGAGGCTGTGGGCAGCCTGATCTAGGGTAAGGTGTCCCTGCCCATGGCAGGGGGGTTGGCACTAGATGATAATTGTGGTCCCTTCCAACCCTGACTGATTCTATGATTCTTGACCTGAAAAATAGGAAGAACATTTGTGCCTTTTTAGAAAATATAAACTTCTTACTTCTGGGTCACAAAGAATCTGCAAAGCAAATCTTTTCACAAAACTCAGGATTAAGGATAGATAGTATCTGGATTTGGTCTTGGCTGGATGTAGTTCAGGATGTGCCAGTGAGGGAACCAATCTGTAATAATAGCCACAACACAATAAGGGTTGACATGGTAGCAGGAGAGAACAAGCCACATTAATATGTTCAGTCACTAGAATGGAAAGAGGTAAGTAATCACAAAAAATCTAAAGGACACCCAGAAATCAAAGAGTTCTTCAGGTACTAGAACACCAGATAAAATATGTTACTACAAGTCAAAGATGTATCAAATGGATCAAGCTTTCCCCTTACCATATCAATCAATATAAAATTAAGGGCAGCTAATGTATGTAAACTTTGACATTTAAAAAAAATAGAGAGCTTACTTAGAAGAAAAAATACATAAACAGGTGTAAAATGGCTTACAAAATTATTTGGAAACCATTTTGTAAAATATGCTCAAATTGTAAAACAGTACATCTGTAAAACAGTGCCATCAGTAGGTCAACTGGAAATCATAGCCTGATGGCAAGGATGTTAAGGCACACTGTGATGTTGCTCCACTCCTATAGGTGCTAGAAAGACTTCCATAGCTTTGTTGTGATCAAAGACCATTTCGAAGTAAATAATAATGGATAAAATAGGTAGGTTGGATGTTGATAAGTAACCAAGACTAAAAGGCACTCACACTAGAGTGTTGAAGGAATCCTATTAGCCTTCCATGACACTCTGGCATTAAGAGAACTCGTTCACACAGTCCTTCTGGAATCTAGGTCTCCCTTTCCAACAAGGAGCTATCACACCAAGTGATACGTTATATTGTGGAGTTTGAGCTCCTTCATAATTAATGGTGTGAGAAGAACTTTAAAAAACCCAGTTGTTTTAATGAGGCACTGATGTTCTCCCTCTCTAGATTAAATCCTGTCTGGACTGGAGCAATGTTATGGCACTTCCTGTTATTCAACCAAACTTGAGCATGAAATGAACTACAATAGAAAGAGTCTCCTTGCTCCCACTTCTGTTCCAGCAGTAATACGGGCATGCATGAAATGAGTGTAATGTGTGGCAATCCTTTAAACATGCTGTACCAGCATTGTAGTTGGAGCACCGCCCATCACTGAACTGTAGAGCCAGCTTGACAAAACAGAGGAGCTAGAGCATAGCTTTGCTCTCAGATCACTGAGATTCCATGCAAATTAACTTCTGGGTTTGGGGCAGAAAATAAGATTATGCTCACAACTACAAATATCATACAGGCTAAAGAATATCTCTTACTAATCTCTGCACCAAGTTCCTGGGCACTGAGCTTGATCCAGCTCCTGGTGACAGCTGCAGAACCATCTGAGCTGACCTAAATGGATTGTCTTTGGTGCTACACGCTGATGAAAATAAGTGGGGATTTCACTGTGTTGTTGGGAGTCAGAGTTTCTCATCCAGTAATTTGCATGGATTTTAGTTACTTTGCAAGGTACCTTTAGAGGATAAGAGTTCCAGTGTATTGGCATAGCTTACTGCACCAGCACAGGTTGCTCACAGCATCTGGGCATGATTCTCCAGGTCAAGACCTCATTTACTGTGCCTGGCCAGTGGCCTAATATAATCCACAGTCAAAAAGAAATAAAAAAGAGGAAATGGCATGTGACAAATATAATTTCCTTTCATACTGCAATAGTTTATAGTCAATGATTGCTGCAATTTCTCCTGTTTGAATTTTACTTTGAGTGAATGTTGATATTCAGTGAAATAGTTCCATTCTTAGGTCTATACAAACTTAACATAAAGAAAAAAATATTATCCTGTCTCCAGAAGGGTCTCAACATCTGCTATTTATAAGCAGAGCTTTGTCAGAAGACTCTTGCTTCTCTACATTACATGCTGGAGTTGACAAGTTTCACTCCAAAAAAGTGGAAGAGACTAACTCAGAAAAAAAAGTGACATGCCTTACCTAGCCAGAGCTGGTTTGTAGGGGTTTGTGTATTCCTTGTGCATACTTGACTAGTGCACCTTACCTGCTCCAGTGCATGCACACATCTTAAATCAGTGTACTTAGAAACCCCATAAAAATGCATTGCTCACTGTATTTTTATGGGGCAGACTCCTAGCTGTGGCCAATGTGCCAAACATCAGGCTTATTCATACCAGCTTGTTTTAATCAACCTACTTATATGCTAATTCACATGTTAGCTTTCCTGTGAAGCAACAGTCATATTTGACCTGCAAAAGTTACTTTTTATTTTGTTATCTACAAAGAGTCCTCAGCTCCCAATGTAAGGACCTAAGATGCGTATATAAATGACAGTGATCATGATCCCAAAGTCTGCCTCTAATAGTGCAAGCTCTTCTTTACTGAGAATCACTCTTCACATAACTTTCTGCTGTTTTCATAGTCTGAGATACTTATTTTAAACATGAGAGCAGTCTAAATATATCAGTAGACACAGATGTTTTCCATCCTACACATCCTCTGAGGGCTGTATTAAATTGTCTGTAACTGAACAGTAGGACTGAGCCTTCTAGTTGTGTTAAGCTTTTTGTTTGCTTGTCCTGACTGGTGCTTTGACTCAGTCAGACATGCTTTGGGCAAACCCTGCAACACAGGGAATCCTGGTCTGCTCCTCTGTGCTCATTTGAGGTTAACTGGAATATTTTAATAAGATAAATTGGAATATAGGCTGAGAAAAGAAAACATTGGTGATGTCTCCTTCACTCATAGGTTTGCTGGCAGATACAAAAATAAGAACACAAACATAGATAAGACAGAGCTGCTCGGGTCACTCTGGCTGCTGATCTCTCTCCTTGGCTTCTAGCTGGATCTGTGTAACCCAACTAATAAATTCCTGCTTCTAACCTCCAACACCTCCACCCCTCAGCCAATGTTCCCTGTTTACCTGGCACATAAGACAGATACTGGGATAAGATTGGGGGGGGTAGAGGGGGGAAGGTGAAAGGGTGGTTGGGAACCCGCCTTGAGGATTCTGATCTCTGGGAGGGGTGTGGTGTTTCTGTATTACCTTTTTATTATATATATCTATAAGTATTTGTAATATATTGTAAATATCTGCTTGTATATTGTTGAGCTGTAAATATAAAGCTTTATTTGTTACCTTCCAGCCAGATGAGTCTAGTCTGGGTGATTTTCAAAAGGGGGGTAGGGGGTGCGGATAACTCCAGAACCACCACATCCTCCACATTTACTTTTCACTTACTACACATCACAGAGAAAATTTCAGAATTTATATACCAGGATGCTCAAGAACTGGTTGGCATTTTGTTTGTTTGTTTTCCTCTATATAATAATTATGAAGCCTTTATGAGTATCATAATCATATTTTGTACAAAGCCCTCATTAAAATAAAAAGTTGTTGTTGGCTTATAACCTTATAACTGGCTTGTGATTTCCTCACATGTCAATCAACTTACCTTCTGTGTTTTGCTTTTATTTGCCCCTTTCTGCACATTCACCTTGCCAATAGATCCCACTGGTAGCTTGACAAATTGCCATTTAGAAATTACACTTATATCTTCCAAACAACACATTAGGTTTTTGTACTACATCAAGTAGGCAAACATTCGTATAATTTCATGCCTAATGGGTTAATTTTGCCAAGTAAAGTGGGAAAATGCATGGATTTTGGATGCAAATCAGGTCTTTTTTTAGTTATATAACTGAAGTCTTTGGTCCACTGTTTTACACAATGCCTAAAGATTTGCGGTTGCATGCATAAAATAATAGAGACAATACATTTCAGTGGAAATGTACCTATTTTGCATCTTGTACATGGGAGAAATTGAAAGCTTGTTAACCAGTAATAAGAATATTTTCTCTATGTAAATCTATCTATAAACTCTGTTACTCAGAAAGTTGCCAATGTAGATACCAATATCATCAAATGCAGCAAAGCTGGGCCAATTACAGGAAGATTAGCATGGTGATAATTTTGCCAGGAAATGTTAAAATAAGAAGCACAAGAACTATAAAATGTTGGTTCTTCCTAATAAATGCAATATCAAATCATCATGATTTTATACTACCAAAAAGAAGGAGGTCAATCAAGGCCAGAAAACTCAAAGTTGATTTTCTCATTCTGTGATCTCTAAGTGTGGCAGCTGCAACCACCCCTTGCCCCAGGCAGGAGAGACCTCCAGGTGAGGCTTGTGCAGAGCTGATTTTTATTAGCTTTTTGTCTCTGGTGTCCTTCAGTCTAAGGTCCTTTTATTTGCTTGAAGAACCAACTAATTGACCACAGCCAATCCAATAGGGGTTCTGCTGTGGAGTTCTGCTATGCAGAGGGGCTCTTGTTTTTGCTCCACAGAAGCAGCCTGTGCAGATTGGAACTTCTGCCCTTTAGAGAGGAACCTAAGGAGCCCTCACCTCTCACCTTTGGTGAGTATAGATACATATATAGCATGGGTATCCCTGGGAGATTTTGCTTTTATGGGTGAGTTGTGTGCACATTTTGGCTCATCTCTCCGATTAGTTTAATATTTTAATCATTTCTGCAAGCAGCTCCCTAACCAGCATCTGAGTCTGTAATTTTGCATCAGAAGGAGTGCAGGTTTAGCTGGAATCAATCAGTGCCTGTTGGCCACCTGTTCTGTCTTCTTCATGACAACAAGGCTCTCCTTTTCAGATCAGGGAAACTGGTTCTGACAACTTGTCATTCCACATACTCTAGTTGTAGAAATCTAATCTCTCTTTTGTAATTTTGTGATAGAGGAGTAATTAATTAATGCGAGATGGTATTTTTTAAAAAGTAGTATTGATTATTAATTTTCAGTATTTCAGAGTCTCTCCCCCACCCTGCCCCCCAAATGTCAAATTTTAATAATAATCAGTTCTTTGAACAGGCATGGAAACATTATACAAATGATAACATAGTATCTAGAACATTTAAGATATAATAAAATATAAACAGTAAACTCAACTAAACTCAAAGGTTAACTATACCACTTGTCCACTAAATGGACTCAAGGGACTCCTTTCTGCTTATGGCAGAAGGCAACTGGTGAATTACAAGAGGCTTTAAGTATTTACTTACAAATATTAGCTCCTGACTCCCCGGGACTAACTACAGCTTCAAACAGTATGCAAACACTTTCAAGAACTTCTGTGGATGTCTTGTTAGCTGCTGAGGCTTCTGATTCTTTCCAGGCTTCACAGGATGCTGGATGACCTGTGTGTCTCTTCCAAGGCTCCTTGTCTTGGCAGATGTAGGCAGGATGTCTTGGTAGATGTGAAGCCTTGGTGTGGATGTCACGCTGGCTATACAGGCTGATCAAGTGGAGGCATTTTGAGCCTGTTCCTGAATAAACTCAAAGCAGGCAGTTTCCAGGCAGACAAATCTAGAGTATCAGTGTTTGTTACTTTGAGCTAGCTTATATCTTAGCATAGCATGGCAGGATGCACTGAGGCAGCAGCTCAGAGAGAGAGCATGATAAGCAGAGACTATGGCAGTAGCAACAAGCAAGCACCAATACAATGGCAGAGCACCTTGTGTTACCTGCTCATCTCTTTTTATCAATACAGCTGGAGACTAATGGGCCTTTGGACACAAATTAGCCAATCAGAATGGCAGTTAGCAAAGATTAACCATATTAGGTGAAGCCATAGGCTTGTGTGCTGGTTTGAACTAATTGGAGGATTTGACTGAGAAAAATTAGACTTATAGGTTGAGAGAGGAAAACAGATGATGTCACTTTACTCACAGCTTTACTGAGAAAGGAAAAAAAAAATGTTTTAAGAGTTGTAACCCAAATATAGATAAGGGAGATGGTTTCAGACCTCTCTGGGCTGTGGCTGCTTCTCTTGCATAGCTCCTTGCCCCTGCCTTTTGTAGCTGATTGTCTCAAAGCAATACCTTCAGTAGCTATCTGTGACACATCATACAGAAATGTGGTGTAAGAGAAACCCTTGCTTCAGCACATTTAAAATGCATACAGCTTTTCTGGAATTCATTAAAATTATTTGATGGAACCTTTTATACTTCAACAAACAGTGGATTAGGCTGAGGACCTTCAGCCTTACACTCCATAAATGGTCTTCTACCTCTGTGCCCTTCTGGCACACTACAGCTAAATTTCAGACACTGTATCACAAACTCCTGGTATCACCACTGATAGGCAGAACACATTGCCCAGAAAGGTGGTGGAAGTCACATCCCTGGAAGTTTTTAAGGACAGTCTGGATGTGGCTCTAAGCAACATGATCTAGTGTGAGGTGTCCTTGTTCATGGCAGTGGACCTGAATGAACTTTGAGGTCCATTCTAACCCTGACAATTCTGTGATTCTGTGAAACTGCCAAGAGAAACAAGACAAAGAAGAGGTCTGATACAAGGGCTAGGTGTAAATAGAATGTATAGGTCATGCAGTTTTACATTTCTATGCAAATGAGATAAATTATTGATGGTGCCAGACTTGGCTACTTGTCCATGGCTTTGCTGGTGTTTAGTGAGTGTGCCTGTCACAGTCTAAGTGGACCTGTTACAAGTGTACTTGTCTTGCACCTGTGATTCCCTGCTTGTCTTGCACCTTGTGTATTTGCCCCAGTGCCGACCGGCTTAAACTGGACTGTATTTGATGGATGAGCCTTATTTGCAGTAACTCAAGAGTGGTGAGTCATCTTCCATCTGTGTTGCTAGGCATGTCATCAAAAGAGAAGTATCAGCAAGACACAGGTTTCTTAGCAGACTTTTTAGCTGATGCTACATTTCAGAAAATGATATCTGATATGTCTGGTTTCAATCAGATAACTGCTTCCTGATGCCCTCTTCAGATCTTAGATGTGACATTAGCTTAGGCAAGCCCATAGACCCAATATCCTGTCATTTCTGGATGCCTGCAGCATAAAGGAAGCGAAAGTCAGCTTTTTTTTTTCTGGATGGACTAGCAAATGTTGTTTAATTGGATTTTTTATGCAAAACCAGCAAAGTTCAGCAGCAACTCAATCCTATATTAAAGCAAGATGAAGACTTACTACAGATTTTACTTCTGGTAACAAGTTAAACATTGTTGGTTTTGCTGAAGAATGGGAGCAGAGACTTCTGAGTGTTTTAAAATGAAATGATAAAAGTACAGACTGTACTAGACACTGTACAAGAGAACAGCTTGGCACAACCTAGTGATCACGGAAAGCACATCTGTCCAAGACAATTAAGAAAATCCTAGTGGATCTGCAGCACAGTCAGTCTAGTATATGGTCAGGTCATTGCAGTCTGAAGGTTAATCTTGTTCACACTCTTGTCTTCACGTTTCCCAGCTAAGCAGCAACTAGGAAGCTGAAGCGATTATTAGAAAGCTGGAACACAAATGATGTGTGTTCCCCTGTTTTCTAGTAATACAGCACCATCATGAGACGTAATGCTTTCTAAACTCCTGATTTTGTCATTTGTTGTAATGCCTGATCTAACTCCATAAAAATGGTGTAGTTCCCTACTGGTTTAACTCTATCAGGCTTCTGTGAATTACTTTTATTTCTCTCATCTTTGAATACATTTTCAGTGTGTACAGAAGAAGTACTTTCAGATATCAAACTATTTGAAACATCTTAATTTTGGATTTTATTTAAACATAATAATATGTAAGTAAAATCACAAAAAACACTGAAGTAATAACCTGTGGTGGTTTAACAGTTACCTGCCCCCCCACCTTTTGAAATAACCGAGGCTAGAACTCAGAACACTGGAAGTTGATAAATGAAGCTTTATATTTACAGCAATGCACAATATACAAGCAGATATTTACAATGTATATCAGATATTTACAGATATATACAGTGAAAAGGTAATATAGAAACAACACACCCCTCTCAGAGATCTAAATCCCCAAGAGGGGTAACCAACCACCCCTACCACCTTTCCCCCCTTCCCCAGTCTTATCTCGAAACCTGTTGATGCTGCAGATAGGTGGAGGTAGATCAGCCAGGGGGATGAGCAGTAGGAAAGAAGTTAGTAGAATTATTGAAAACTAGCTACCAAGGCAGAGACAAAAGAATCATGCAAAGAGGAGCAGCCACAGCCAGAGAGGCCTGAAGCACTCTGACTTATCTATATTTGGGTTTTACAAGTCTTAAACCAATTTTTTTCCTTCTCAGTAAAGCTCGGGGTGAAGTGACATACTGTGTTTTCCTCTCACAGGCAATAGTCTAATTTCTCACTCAAATTCTCCAATTAGTTCAAACCAGCACATAACCTTTCTCTCCTCATAACTAATTTTCTTAGACAACCAAATAAAGATGTTATATTATACTTACTAAATTATGAGTTCAGTAGTAACATCTGCAATTAGCAAGTTCATTCCTGCCTAACTGCAGTGCTAAGTGTCAATGGCAGATTTATGTCCCAGAGTAATACACCAGGAGATAACTCTAGTGCAGTGGTATTCACTAGGAGTTACTCTTCTCCAGTAGCAAAGGATTTAGCTACAGAAAGACTATTACACATGTTAATGAACAAGATAAGGATGGTACTAACTAGCTAATGTCCTAAGATGTATTATACTCCTCAGGGAAAATATAACTTTGCTTCATTAGAAATCTGCTTTAATTTTTTAATATAAAAAAGGTAACAAAACTTCTTGTAAGGCTTACAGTGGTTATAAGGTTTTGATGTTTTTCCACCTAGATTGACTTTTTTGTGATGCTAGAGTAAACCATGCCAAACCCATGGATTCTCAATGGAAAGGCATGAATTTGTCTGTTGCCATACTGTAAAAGTATAGCAGAGACATTTTTCACTGGATAGTTTGCTGAAACTCTACATTTATAGATGTGCAGCCTTTATCTCCCTGACATTTTTTTTTTTCTTGAATTGTGTGTGTATTGCTCCAAGATATTTTGTTTCTAACTAAGAATAATCTAACTTGTGAAAACACCTGGAGAAACAGCAAACACATTGAATATAGATGGTAAAATCTAGATGGCCACATTGTAGAATAACCTCTTAAAGCCTGTTGGGATAGCTGAAAGCAATGAGACAACTCAGTCTGCAACATGAACTATGGGTTTAGTTTTCCTAATCTAAGACGGCATAGTGCTGTAAGAAAGTTAGATAGATATACAATAAAAATGTTCAGTTGTTCTTTTCTTTGTAATCAAATACAAGGTCACCCTTATACATATCTACAGACAGAATCCAAGCAACCTCATCAGTGGTTTATTATTTACTGTTTCCTATTTATTAAAGAACACTTGTAGACAGCTGGAAGGTTATCTAAGTTTTCTACATTTGTACTGTAGGTTATGTTCCTTGCCTGGGAGATATTACAGCTTGACAGATGTCTCCCAGATGGTCATCTGATACACTGTCATACACAGAAGTCAGGTCAACAACTTTGGAAATAAAATCCAACTCACAGGAAATATTTATAGTTGATTCAGCATGCAGCAATATGACCTTTATTAATGTTTAAGAAAAAAACAAGAAGGAAATGTACATCCTTAGAATAGAAAATTAGTGATAAAAATACCAGGGAAACGTAGTTAGGCATTCCTATGACCTTCTCAAATTAAAAAAAAACAAAAACAAAAAACACCAAAAAAACATACTTAGAAACCAAAACCAACAAAAACAACCCCAAAAAACTTTTTTATATTTGTGAGGCCTATTCAATCTCAAAAACCCTAAAACACCAATTTCCCCTCATAAATACTATACCATGGCTTCTGTCTGTTTTGCCTGCTCAAAACAGAAGAGTTAGATAGAAGGAAGCATATGAATTTGAAACAAACTACACAATTTTTCACATGCTCTGAAGAGCCTGCTCATAGTTACCTGATTATTCCTCCGAAGGTAGACTGAAATTCAGCTGGGCATGCCCACAAGCTTGGACCAAAAGTTTTAGGGCTTTTAACACTCTTTACTTCTAAATTTGCTTTAGTCCTGTGTCAGGTTTGAAATTATTTATTTAAGTCAATTTAGTCAAACCGTCCTCTGCTTTCCTCAAGTAGACCATCTGAGGCTTGTGGCAGTCCTTAGCTCCTGGAAGAACAGCATATAGAACAAGCCAGACACCTGACCACAACTTTTACATTCTTTTTGCTTATAAAGCCTGCAGAACAGAATGGAATATTTCCATTCATGTGGTAGTAATGACATGAGGGGTAGAGATAAGCTAGTAGATAAAGACGTGTCTAAGCGTAGACAAGTAAAAATACTGACTGAGGAAAAGCATGCGCAAAGAACAGAATGCATGCTCAAAGAACAGGATAAAAGAAAATCAGTGAATAAGTCAGCACCAGTAGAGGCACAACTGAAATGCCTCTACATTAACGCAAGGAGCATGGGGAACAAACAGGAGGAATTACAAATATTTGCAAGTCTCCAGACTTATGATCTCATTGGCATCACGGAGACATGGTGGGATGGATCTCATGACTGGAGCGTAGGGATGGATGGGTATAGACTTTTCAGGAGGGACAGGCAGGGGAGAAGAGGAGGGGGCATAGCTCTCTACATCAGTAATAAGCTGGAATCCATGGAGCTCCACCTAGGGATATCTAACACCAAAACAGAGAGCATATGGGTGAGGGTTAAAGGGAAGGCATGGGAAGGGGACATCATAGTAGGAGTCTGCTACAGACCTCCTGATCAGGAAGGTGAAGCAGATGAGGCCCTTTACAAACAAATAGGAGAAGCTTC
>VWZI01001535.1:0-38704 GCA_013396835.1 Psilopogon haemacephalus | reverse complement strand
AAAAAAAAAAAAAAAAAAAAAAAAAAAAAAAGAGAAAACCAGACAGGTTCCATAATTAATTCAGGCCCATGATGTTTGTCAATCTATTATCAACAAGGGGCCAAGAGTTACTTTGTACAGCATCCAAGTGTATTATGCAACCAAACAACACAATACCAGTTCTGTTCTCTACTGTAACCTGCCACCTTTTTCATTTTGTGCTGGTTTGACGGTAATTGGAATAGTCTAATGAGAGAAATTAGACCATTGATTGTAAAAGAGTAATAATGATAAAGTCTATATAATTCATTGGTTTGCTGAAAGGGATAAAAAGCTAAAAGGTAGACAAATTGTCCCTCTTTTGCCTTTTTCACTCCTAAGCATTGATCTATTCACTTGTCCTTGCTCCTCTCTAGAATCTTCTACTAACAAGTAAGCTTTGGTGGTTGCTTTGTTTGTCTGGGAGGGAGAGAGAGAGAGGCTTTGAAGCCCCTCTGGGCAGTTTCTTTGTCCTGGAGGGAATTTGGATTTCTGTATATATTAGTTTAGCTAGCCCCCCTGAGCCCAAAAGCTCAGTAAATAGACTTAATTCAATTTGGAAGTTAAAAAAAAACAAGCTTTAGCAATAAATAAAAGGTCTTTTAGGTAAAGGGAATTACAGAAGATATGGGGAAGGGAAACAAAATACACAATATAGGTATACAACCAGTAGATGAAGATGGAAGATGAATCCAGATGGTGAAGTTAAATTGATGGTGGATGCAGATGGATGCAAAATGATGGTGGATGCAGGGTGAGGAAAACATGTTCCAGAGGTGGTTGCTCTCCCCACATGTTTGCTGGAGAGCACACAGTAATAGCAGGAAAGCAGGATGCAGCTGGCTGTTGAAGAATCAGGAGCAAAAGAGTCCAGGCAGGAAGTGGGAGGGGCTAAACATGATACCTGGGGGGGCAGGTCAGACCATGCCCAGGGAGGAGTCATGACCACCTGGGGTCATGTTTGGCCTTGGCCCCAGGAGAGGTTAACTTTTTACACTGTATTATTTCTAAATCATATATACTTGTAAATATACTGTGTATATATGCTTGTAAATTTAGATTTGCTGTAAATATAGCTTTAGCTTACTTCCAACCCATCTGAGCTGGTCAGGTAAATTTCAATAGTGGTGGTGGTGAAGTTCTTAACCCACCACACATTTGATCAACTTTAAGTCTCCTTGAAATACTTGACCATGCTGGTTTGAGTACTTAAGTAGAAAACACCTTCTAAATCAGCAAAATTTCCCTTGCTGGTGGGAATTTCATTTGCTCCCTGGCTGCATGGTGTTTGGTTGCTGTACAGGTTTAAGCTATGACAATAGAAAATCTCTCTTTAAAGCTGCCTGCCCAACACCTCTTTGATTTATGCAGATGACCTGACCCTTCTCCATAATACATGTCCAGCTCCTCCTTATTGCTTCCTCTACCAGGTGCATTCTGGTGAATAGACCAGTCGTCCATTTCAGATTGTAGAAACATGTATTTTATTGTATTAAATGATACATTTATCTAACAATTAGCAGCTTGATAGTTACTGTTCAAGGCTCAAAACACGCCACCAAGATGGGTATAGTTTGTAATATCTGATCATTACAGATGCCAAGCAGCAAGAATGTCAACAGGTGTCAAATCTTTCATCCATGTAGAAGTCTAACTGACTTGCATTTATGTTATTGGTATTGGCCTGCAAGAGGATACACAGATACTCTGAGAAGCTTGCCTAAGTTAGCAATGTGCAAGTGTTTACCAATGATCACTGAAAACATTGCCAGATGGGGTTTGGATTGACAGAAAATAAAAAGCCTAATAATCTACCTCATAAACCACAAAATAAAGTTATTTAACAAAAAGCAGATTTACTATAAGAAAGATCATGAGGAAGAAGAAAATACTAGAGAAAACTTTGGATTACACATGTCTGAGTGGCCATCATGAGGAAGTAGCATAAATCACTGCAAGGAAAAATAAAACCAGCATCATCCCAGCAGGCAGAGTTCTAAGGAAATAAACTATCTCAAAACTGAGTAGATTCAAAAAAAAAAAGAAAAAGTGGATATAACTTAAACACAGAAATAAAACCAAGGGAATGATTTCATCTGAACAAGTTGTATAAGCACAACAACAAAGATTATTTTTTGCCTCTTCCACTTCCCTCCTTGACAATATTTTTACAAAACTTATTTTTTAAAAATGCCAGAAGTAAAGAGGTATAAAAGGAAATAACCAGATTCTGCGAGGTTTTCTTGTAATGAAATTCCCTTCTAAAACTTCATATATGATATTTGCACTGAATTCACCTGCAGTTCATGAAAGGAGATGCAGAAAATCTATAGGAAGCAGTTCCTTGTCAATAATACATTTGCTTGCCATTATTGCACTGAGTTATGACTTGGTCGGCTTTAGTCTTCATGCTGCCACCACACTCTCTTCAGAGAAAAAGGACTTGCCTACCCAAAGTCCTCAAGGCTTTAATGGCCATGATCATCCTGATCTGGAGCCTCCACTCATATCCTTTGTCCATTGGCCCAGCAACTGTTTAAGCTCAGCAGTGGTCCTTCAGTAGCCTATGCCCCACTGGTAGAGGAGGACTTGTCTCAGTGTCATACCTGTACTTGGCTGCTGAGCTTTTTCCTTCCCTACAAACAGGCATCCTGGCTTCAGCTTGGATTATCAAGCTGCCGTGGACCTGTTTGGTATCCAGTGAAACTGATCCTGCTGTGTGTACATTGACTGTCTCCTTTGATTTGAGACCTGTATCATCACAATGAACTTGTCTTGTGACCTGGATTTTGGGTATGGTGATCATCTCTGGACATGTCTTGCTTAGCTTGCTTAGGTACTGTGGGGCTGGGCCCTGGCTGGTGAAGCTGGCTTTGTTATGCTCAGCTGTCAGCTTTCTTCCCCTCAGAGAGACCTAGGTCATCTTGAGTAGACCTTCTCATTATGCAGTGGTAAGTAATTTTTCTTATGTTTTATCTTAATTTTTCCCTTTTTTTTTGCCTCTTGTTCTTGTCATGTTTCCAACTGACTTTTGACTTTCCCAGCTTTCATACACTCAAGTGCTCACTGGGCTCCTTACTGTGGATCTTGCTCCCTTTTCAAATCTCTATGTCTCCTTCTATTAGGAAATGCCTGTCAGTTGTCTTTGGTAGGGCAACTTAAGGGTACAGCAACATCTCCTTGATAATCCATCTCCAATCATTCAAGGTGACTTTCTCACAGAAGGCATCAGAATAATTTTAACAGAGTAAGTGAAAAAGAGAAAGAAAAATCTTAGAGTTTAGAAGATAAGTAATGACATTGATGAGGGGATGGAGTCTGCTCAGCAAGTTTGCTGATGATACCAAACTGGGAGGCTTGGCTGACACACCTGAAGGCCATTCAGCAAGACTGGGATAGACTGAGAGCTCGGCAAAGAGCAACCTGACAAGGTTCAACAAGGGTATATGCAGAGTCTTGCACCTGGCGAGGAACAAGATACTGCACCAGTACAGGTTGGGAGGTGATCTGCTGGAAAGCAGCCCTGTGGAGAAGGACCTGGGTGTGCTGGTGGACAAAAAGATCTGCATGGCACAGCAATGTGCCCTCGTGGCCAAGAAGGCTAACAGGGTCCTGGAGGGCATTAAGAGGAGTGTGACCAGTAGATCGAAGGAGGTTTTCCTCCCCCAATACTCTGCTCTGGTGACGCCTCACCTGGAATACTGCATCCAGTTTTGAGCTCCTCAGTCCAGGAGGGACACATATCTACTAGAAAGAGCCCAATGGAGGGCTACAAAGATGATTAAGGGACTGGAGCACTGCCTTATGAGGAGAGGCTGAAGGACCTGGTGCTTTTTGCTCTGGTGTCTGAATTGTACTGCATACTTAGACCTCCATCTAGCCAGTAATTAGACTAATGTGCTTACAGCTTGTGCGTGAGTGCTTTGCTTAAGGTAGAATGTTCAGTACCATGCATGTAGGAGTTTCTGGCCAAGTCAGCAATCTATGTAATACTTATTGTTACGGCAGGGGTTCAGTGGAACTGCATGGAACAGCCTTGTCTTAAAGTCTGAAGAGTATTAACCTTACAGGAAAAAAAGATCTAGTAAGCTTTCAGTTGAAGGCTTCTGCCAGATCATTCTGAAAGTATACAAAGGCACCATGATGCTTCACTGCATAGATTTTTATCAAAGTTACACTACAAAACCACCACTCTAAAGGTACAGAATGCTCTGTTAGTCCCATGGCTTTAACTAGTGTACAAAAACCCAAACCAAACCAAACAAACAAAAACCCAACAGCTTTCTCTGAAGGGGAGAATTAACACTTAAATACTTCTATATTTAAAAAATCATTTGCTTTATGAAAGCCAAACAATCCCAAGTCGACTTAATGACAGTGTGCACTTGAAAACCTTCCACAACATCCGTGCTCTTCTTCAGCAGCATCAGAATAACACAGTAGATAAAAACCCTAATCAGGGTACAACATGAACATAGGGGGAATATAGCCTTTTATAGTCATGTCTTAAAAGAAGCAGAGCTGCAAAAGAACTTTCATAGACACTCTACACTAGATAGAATTGAACCTCTACTGACTATTCCTTATATTTCGCAGTCTGGCTTAAGATACTGTCCTCATTTTTCCCTGTTCCTCCTTTTAAATGTTACCTGACTCCAATTTCAGCCTGACTTTAGCACCAATGTATAAAGTAGAAGTATGCATCTAGTAGTAATGATTCTTCAAGCTCTTCTTTTTTAACAGTGAAAATAGATGAAATTTGCCATCCTCTTCTCTGGTTTACACAAAGCCTTAGTGATAAGTAACCTGCTGTAAGTCAATAAATCTCCAGATTAATTTAAGTTATCAAAGAACGATTTTTTCAGCAGGGAAGTTTCCTCTGATCAATTAAGTTCTGCCAAAGCAGAAGTGGATATACCTACTAGCATCTAAGTCCATGTAGAATGCTGACATCTTTACTAATACTGAATAAATATGTCACGCTGTACCTGGATGTTAGTGAAACAAGGGTCTAAGTTGCCTGGTAACAGAGGAGAAAAAAAAACAAACATGTGGCTTTCAGTCTTTGCTCCAGGTCTGCCTCTGGTCAAACCTGAAGAAAGCTTTATGATTCTGACATGCTGCCTTGGCAGAATGTGTCACTGCATGCACAACTGCAGCTGGAAGCATGCTCTGTGGATTGGAGGTCTCTAACACTGCCATTCTAGTGGAAAACAACTGTCAACAAATGTTAATGGTAAATACTGCACTTAAGGACTTTTACTTCAGGTACTTGTTGCTTTTATAAGTACACAATATCTTTCTTTGGAAGGCAGGCTTGCATGTCTTTAAAGGTGTTTTTAAGCTTATACTTGGCAGTAAAATGAATAATATTCTATATATATTTAGCATAAGTACTGAAACTTGATGCCCTTTATATAAGCCTACCTCAAAGTAAATTAGTAAAGACACATGCCAGAATAAGACTTAGCACACTGATGTGACAGGGCTCAGTGTCAATTCTGGAGCTCCTATGATAAGAAAGATCGGGACGTGCTAGAACGTGTCCAGAGAAAGGCCATGAGGATAATCATAGGGCTGGAGCACATCTCCTCTGAGGACAGGCTGAGAGTTGGGCCTGTGAAGTTTGGAGACCTGAAGACTCCAAGGAGACTTTATTGTGGCCTTCCAAGGCGGCTACAAGAAAGCTGGGGAAGGACTTTTTAGGGCGTCAAGTAGTGATAGGACTTGGGGGGTGGATCTAAGCTAGAGAAGAGGAGATTTAGATTAGACATTAGGAAGAAGTTCTGCACCATAAGAGTGGTGAGACACTGGAACACATTGCCCAGGGAGGTGGTAGAAGTCCCATCCCTGGGAGTTTTTAAGGCCAGACTGGATGTGGCTCTGAGCACTGAGTGTGAGGTGTCCCTGCCCATGGCAGGGGGGGTTGGAGATGGATGATCCTTGGGGTCCCTTCCAACCCTGACAATTCTGTGATCCTGTGAGTTTGCAAAAGGGAAACTCACTTTAAAAATGAATACTGAATTATACCCCATCTCAGAGCCTTCTGTGGATATCACAGTGCCATGGTGAAGCTGACATTGTAGTGCAATATAGTCACTTCCCAATTAGACTCTGTGAGGGCAAAACAGGCTTTATGTACTCCTTAGCTCTCAAAGGCTAATTTCCTTGCTGCCACACTGAAAATAGGATCCAGATCTCTTACTGGTAGAATTGTCTAAAAGTGGGAAGGACTTATATTGAGCTAACTCCAGACTTCTTTTATGCTGGAACTGACAGATTGTTCAGAATCCTATAAACAGTTTTCATTTCTGTGCTGGTTCTCACACATGGGGATCACCTGAATCAAGCCATGCTTCTCACACTCCTGTACAGGAGGTAGCTAGCTGAGTATCTATGCTTTGTCTGCTGCAGTCTGTTTTAACCTTATCGTAGTTAACATTTTCCATAAGAAAATGGAAGGTTTAAGGCAGAAATTCAAGTGCATATGGGACTCCGCAGAAATGGGGAAACATGGTGAGCTCATGTGACAGAAAGCTGTTCACTTTGAGATCAGTAAAACAGTGCCATCTTGGAAAGCTTAAGGGAGATCTTGGTAAGACACCTAAAAGTGTGGATTAAACCACGGCACTTCTCAATATAAAAAGGGGAAATGACTTGCAGCAGGAGATATTTGAAATTATACTTTTGGAAATAAGTAATATTACCTCAATTTTTAGCCACAGTTGCAAAATAGAAACATCCTCTGCAGTTACAGCAGAGAAAAATAAATACAAAAATTGAAACTAAATGCACCATTCTAACTGATTATGTAGGACAGATAAACACAATTAAATGCAAATATCAATAAATATTAACTAAATACATTAAATATCTTCTCAGCATAATTTCCACTTTTTGCAATAATCTTTATTCAGAACAGTCCACATTTGCTTCTAGTATCCTGTGAAATTCTCAGTGTTACCAGAAAGATGTGCCACCTATATGGATTTATATAAAATAAAACTAGTCTACATAATGTATGGAAGGACAAGAAAGAAAATGGCAATTTTTCATAGGAAAATGTTGTGGAGTTCTATAAAAGAACAACAGTCTAGCACCGTTTGCCATTAACTGACAGCATCATCTAGTGGTCAAACAGAATCCAGTGGTAATGCAAAATTCCAAGGAAATTATCCACTGTTATGGTACTTTACTCAGACAAAAATATTAAAAGCATGAAGAAAATGTCTACTTGAACTTCTGAAAGCACTGCAGCCAAAGCCCAGGAAAGTAGTTTTTGATTTAGTAGATATTTTAAAAGGTAGTTTATCTTTTCACAGAAAATAAATATAATAAGGCAGCACACTGATACACTGATAGAGGATACCATATACTCTTACCTGCCTTAAACTGAATTCTAAATGGAAATAAAATCATTACCAATAATTTTGCAGTCTTTCTGAAGTTACAAGTATGCTTACAGAGATGTGGTGGGTTGAGCCTGGCTGTATGCCAGCTGCCCACCAATGCTGCTCTCTAACTCCTCCTCTTCATCTGGACAGGGGAAGGAAAATACAGCAAAAGGCTCACAGGTTGAGACAAGGACAGGGAGAGATCACTCGCCAGTTGTTTTTACAAGCAAAAGAAACCTGACTTGGGAAAATTAGTTTAATTTATTACCAATCAAATCTGAGTAGGATAATGAGAAATAAATGCAAATCTTAAAAACACGTTTATCCCTTCCTTCTTTCTAGGCTTACCTATGCTTCTGATTTTCTCTACCTCCTTTTCGTGAGCTATGCAAAGGGATGAGGAATAGGGGTTGCAACCAGTTAATCTTACATTGTCTCTGCCACTACTCTGGGAGAAGATGCATCATACTCTTCCCCTGCTCCAGTGTGAGGTCCCTCCCACAGAAGACAGTCTTTCACAAACTTCTCCAACCTGACCCCTTCCCACAGGCTGCAGTTCTTCATTAACTGCTCCAGTGTCAGTCCCCTGGGAGGGTCACAGGTCCTGCCAGAAAATCTCCTCCAGCATGGGCTCCTTTCTGTGGGTCCTAGTAGGAGACTGCACCAGCGTGGGTTTCCCATAGGGTCACAGTATCGTTCAGGTATCCACTTGCTCTTATGTGTGGTCCTTCATGGGCTACATGTGGATAACTGCTCCATTATTAACCTACATTGCTGGGACAACCTGCCTCAGCATGGTCTTCATCATGGGCTGCAGGGGAATCTCTGTTCTGATGGAGTATGACCTCACACTCCTTCACTGACTTTTGGTATATGCAGAGTTCTTTCACTTACATACTCACTCTTCTCTCTGCAGTTCCTAGGGTTTCTTTTCCCCATTTTTGAATATGTTATCACCGAGGTGCTACCACGTTGCTGTTGGGCTCAGCCTTGGTCGGTGGTGGTTCCCTCTTGGCACCAGCTGCAATTGGCTCTATCAAACACAGGGGGAGCTTCTAGCAGCTTCTCACAGAAGCCATCCCTGTAGCTTCTTCTCCACCCCCAAACTTTGCCAAGCAAGCTCAGTACAGTAGCACCTAACAAAACACAGCTCATGTCCATGCCTGAAGCTTCTGTATCATATGTACATGTTGCTAGCAGTAATAGATAGTATTTTGCCAGCAGTATTCTGGTCCTTTGTGACCTTATTTCTAAGGCTACTCTCTTACACAGCACTATTCATGCTAATAGGAAGAAAGTTACAGAACTGCCACCGTGAAAATAAAACTTTGCCACTTCTGCCTCAAAGCTAGTCTTGTGGTTTTAGTTGTTGTTTTTCTCTCTGGTAATTTGTTCTGAGGCTTCTAACAGATGCATTGCCAGCGTTCTCTGGATCACAAGCAATTAGGCTGAACTTCTGGGCACCAAATTTAAATAACATGCAATACTGTCTACGCCTCCAGTATTTTTGATCTACAGAGCTGTTACTCTAGCAACGACCAGGAAAGGTAGACTGTGACTCTGTAGACCAGTAAATAGAGTACTGCCATTGCTAATAAGAAGGCATAGGCTTTCACTGTGTTTGCAAAGCCTCAGGACTGCGGCATGTCAGACTTGTTTTGCTGAATCCAACTAGATCTGCCTGGAGTTTTGTCCTAAATAGGTCAGATGTAACATTATTTTTTCTTACTAGGTGGCTATACCTAATTTCATTTACTTTTGTTTACCTCTGCTGAAGAACAGATTCCATATAACCTGTAGTAACAAGTAATCATTCTGTAGAGGATGAAATAATCTAATGCAGACACACAGGTGTAGTATTACAGAAGAGGTCTTGACATCAATGGAGACATTCTTACCCATGTCTCCCATCTGTCTGTGACTGTATGTAAACGTGCCATAGTTGTAAAAGCTTTCTCAAAAAGTGACACATGGTATTTCTCATCTCTATTTTTAATCTATCAAGGAAAAGTAGGAGTAGACCACTTAGAAAACCAGTCAAACAGTTCTGGCTGCACATTCTATGCTTCTGCAAGTCACTGTACAGATAAGAGATCATCTGTTTCAGGTCAAGTTTGATTGCTAACATGAAACCTGTACTGTGAAACTATATTAGTCTGTCTTTGACACCCATCCCAAGAATAATACTGACTACCATAGACTTGGATATAGTTTGATACAGAGACTTCTACTTGTCATGAACACATATTTGATAACTATGTGTTTTATTTTCCTGTGAGGTACTCATGTTTTTCCACAGAGGAAATATATTTACTTACCAGCCAACTGATAAGATGTACTCTGCACCATGATCCACAGAAACAGCAAAGTCAGCACTGACATCATCATGAAGAACTGTTAATGCTGAACGGGTCAACATTTTTTAAAATATTTTGAGAAAATACACATATCAACACACAATTGGAATGAAATTAATGCCTTTGGATTGTTGTGCCAAACACTTGGTATATAAATACTACAGTCAGCACTTTTGATGCTGAAGTCAGAGTATGATATCATCAAATCCTACATGATGAATTAGCTCTAATTCACAGGTAATAAATGGCTTATACAAAACAGTCTTTGATTAAATTATTTACTTCAAATGGCAGAAAACACAGGAATTAAAAAAAAAAAACCCAAACAAAACAGGGTGAGAGTGAAAAAATGAATTTTGACAAGTGCCAGACACACAGCTCTGAAGAACTAAAATAATATCCCTGTGGATGTTACCATTTTAAAAGCCATTTTTCCTTACACATTCCTCTTTCTAAAGGAAAACAAAATTTCCTTCCTCTAGCTGTATTTTGTCACCTCTAATTATTTCTCACATAGTTATAGACATCATTGCACATGGCATTGGGGACAGAAAGAGGGGAAACTACAAACTGCAACTGCCAGAACTTTTGGGGTCAAACAGCTTACTGAAAGTGCAATGGCAATTAGTCCTGGAAAGGCAGCATATAACCAAGAATACAGGCTCTTCATTTCAGTGTACAGTAACATGTCTGAAAACTCACAACCAAACGATCTAGTAGAATGAAATTCTACTTGCACATAAAGCATTGTTCATATTTGATGGATGTTGCATAAAGTTGGGGTGTAAATTTAGTAAGAGATTAATTCCTTTGTGTTCTATCTGCGTCCTCTCGGGCTAGGGGTGGCTGAACTTATCTCTTAATAGGGATGCCAGTTAAGATGGTTTGCTATAGGTCCAACACAAGACACACTAACAGCCTAGTTTTAGTGTAGCTCCAATTCCCTTCAAAGGGAGCAGCTGGGTGCACAAATAGCAATGCAGTTTCCTGTGATTACAGATCACACACCAGATGCATGAAGCAGCCTAGTCTGCTTGCAGGTCCAGTTGCATTTAAGCAGTCAGATGCACAAATAATGTGGTCTATTTACATTTGCAGCTTATATGTTGCTTTTGATGACTACAACGTTAGCTTCCTTCATTTTTTTCAGATATATATTTCTTATTAACTCAAGAAATGTTAATGGGGAATTTGAAATTTTATCTTTATGAAGTCACCAAACATTTCATAGAATCATAGAACCACATAATGGTCTGGGTTGTAAGGGACCTCTAAAGGCCATCTAGTTCAATCCCTTCTGCAGCAAGCAGGGGCATCCTCAACTAGACCAGGTTTTATATAAATATAGGTCAGATTTGTACAAATACAGTCACTTTGAAGTAGAAAAAAGGGGAGAGAAACAAAAATCACCAAGAGGTTAAATAAGTAATGGAAAACCTGTCTGTGCAGGCTGTAGAATCTTCACTTTCAGTGCCTTTTGAGACCAGGCTGGAGAAAGTCCTAGGTGATGTGGAGAAAGATCTTGGAATCCTGGTGGACAGCAAGTTCTGCATGGCTCAGCAATGTGCTCTTGTGGCCAAGAGAGACAATGGCATCCTGGAGTGCATCAGGAAAAATGTGTCCAGCAGGTCTAGGGAGGTTCTTCGCCCCCTATACTCTGCCCTGGTGATGCCACACCTGGAATACTGTGTCCAGTTTTTGGCTTCCCAGTTCAAGAGAGACAGGGACCTGTTGGAGAAAGTCCAGTGGAGAGGCACGAAGATGACTGCAGGACTTGAGCATCTCCCTGACGAAGAGAGACTAAGAAACCTGGGGCTGTTTAGTCTGGAGAAGACTGAGAGGTGACCTCATCAATATATACATCTATCTGAGGGGTGGGTATCAAGTGGACGGGACCAATCCCTTTTCACTGGTCAGCAGCAATAAGGAGCAATGGCTTCAAATAGGAACATAAAAGGTTTCACTTCAACATGAGGAGAAATTTCTTTACAGTGAGGATGACAGAGCATTGGAACAGGCTGCCCAGAGAGGTTGTGGAGTCTCCTTTTCTGGAGACTTTCAAAACCCACCTGGATGCATTCCTGTGCAAATTACCCTAGGTGATCCTGCCTTGGCGGGGAGGTTGGACTTGATCTCTGAAGGTCCCTTCCAACCTCAAAAATTCTGTGCTTCTGAGATGTGGCTAGAATTCAGTGTTGACCCTGTAACTAGCAGGTTGGACTAGAGATCTGCACGAAAGAATCTTCTTTTCTTACCTAATTGAGTCTACTTCTGACTCATAGTAGTACTACTAAATCGACATTTCTCTCTGTATTGTAAAGAGCTTTTTGTGGAGGAGCCCTATTTTTCAAGTATCTACAAATGTAACATCTAGGAAAGTGACATACCCCTCCCCCCCCAGTCATTTGTTTTGAATGTCGGAGTAAGAGGAGACAGACTTTGTTTTCTGCATCTCAAAAAAAAAAAATAAAAAAAAATTAAACCCTGCATGGCTTTATTGCCTTGGCTTACATGATACGCTGTTAAACCTCTGCTACAGAGATGTTCAGCTTCAGCGGCCTGGTCCATCAGGGAAAACAGACTTTAAAAACTTTTCCTCTTTCTTTGAGGGGGCATTTTGTGCTGAGAGGGACAGGTGGGTTGAACAGCCATGAGATATTATTTCCATTCTAGGGTAACTAGAAAATACCTTTTTTTCCTCAGGCTACCCTGACTGGAACTGAAAATGCCGCTTATTAGTTCTGAGAGGAAAGCACATGAGAAGTTACAGCGTTACTGCAGCACGTTGGGACTGATGTGCAGCCTGAAATGTGTTGGAGAGCCACAAAGGAAACAGGGAAGTTTGGTTTGCCTACAAGTTTCACAAACCTGCTGCATAAAACACTCTGTTGTGTCAGCCAGACTGCGGTGGCCCTCAGCCAGCTCTCGCCCCGCCTCCCTCCGCCGCGCCCCGCTCAGGCGCCCCCGGACTCGCGAGACTTGGGGCACATGTCCCCGCCTCTACTCTCGCGCGATTTGTCTTCGTGCTTTCTGCTGCGCGCGGCTGTGGTGGCAGCCGCGCGCGCTGTCATGGCGGCGCCGGGCTGTGAGGAGACGCGGGTACCTAGCGCGGGGCTGGGGGCCGGGCCGCCTCACCCCGGCGTCCCGCCTCACCCCGGCGTGGCGCGGCGGCGAGGTCGGACGCTGCTGGTGCGACACCTGCCCGCCGAGCTGACTGTGGCGGAGAAGGAGGATCTGCTGAAACACTTCGGGGCGGTATCTGTGCGCGTCTTGTCGCACCACGGGCGTCTGGTGAGGGCCGGGGACGAGAGGAGAGACCTTGGCCCTTCGGCCCCTCAGAGCTGCGGCGAGGGCAGCGGGGAGGGAACATGGTCTGCGGGTCAGGCCTTCTGCCCTTTCGAGAGAGAGCGGCACGGATGTTCTGAGCGCCAGGAGTGCGCCGGTGGGAGGGGCGGTGGGGAGGGCGCCTGACGGGGGTCTGATCTCCTCACCCGCTGCAAGTCCTGTGTCCTCGGCCGCAGCTTTGGTCTCGTTTGTTGTTTGGAATAAAAGACTGTGGAAAAGCGGGGCAGAAGGGGCTGTTGCTAGGTGTAAGGATGCAGGTTCGCAGATGTGGACCTTTTTTTTTTTCCTCCTACAAAATGCAAAACGGTAGTTTAATCATGAATGCTGTTTGGGAAAAAAAAAAACTTCTGTTCCTGGAGAACTGCAGATGATTCATGCCACGTCTTGTGTCAGAGTTATGTTCCTGTACTTCTCAAACCGCTGAGTTTCTATTCTAATTTAATTATGGCAGCTGCTTGTACTAAATTCTTGACAGAAATGTTCTCTAGTTCTTCCCCTTTGCCTCACATAGGAGTTAGATGACACTAGCAGGAAGCTTTCAAATATAGGAACTTGAACTGAATTACTTGTGGGTATATGTTTTACGTGCAATTTCTTTGGTTTCTTGACAATTTTTTCTTGTTTGCTTTCTAGAAACATACTGCTTTTGCCACCTTTCCCAGTGAAAATGCAGCTGTGAAGGTTTGTATGGAGTTTGTTATTGGGTGTTTTAGCAAAGCACTTCTATGAACTGACAGTTGTGCTCTAAAATGGGTAAAAGCAGACCAGTGCAATGTTAGAGCTCTGTTTCAGGAGGTGCTTAAAGGATTTGGTGAAAAGAATACTTATATAGTCATAAGAAAGGGTTGGAAGGAGCTTGTAGATGTCATCTGATCAACTGGTCACTTACAGCATGCTCTAGAATTTGTGTCAGTTTATATATAAACTATAAACCAATTATAATTTAGTTGTCTCCTGCATAATTATGTAGTTGCTATAAGATTCAGATATAATGACATACACAATTCAAGGCTTCGATGAATGGCTTTGGTAAGAAAAAAGACCCAAAACATGTTAATGGGGGACATGGATGCTATGAAGGTAATACTAATAGTGCTTTTTAAATGTGAATCTAGTAAAAAAAACCATGTCAGGAATTTCTCTTATGCTTTCCTTTATTCTGTTTTTTATGCTGCTTGAAGAGTTAGAAAGACTATGTAAGGTGAACAGCTGCCAATCTAGATTGCTTTGTGTCAGTTGTTAACTTCTTGTCAGAATCTGAATTTGTAGAATATTGAAGGTTCTTAGTGTGACTGTTAACAAATTTTTATTTTGAAATTCTCAGCCGTTATTAGTGGACTTCAGCATGCTTGTAGTTCATGAGTGAAAGGGTGGTTACATGAAATCATGGAGTTTTGCAAGACTGTGTAATAAACATCATTGTTAAGGCTGCGTCTCACAGTCTTGTTTTCCTTGCGGCTAGCAGGATAGTGGCTGCTAAAAGCAGGCCTGTGAGGGCAGAAATGATTCAGAAATACCAGTGCTTGTAGTGGCACAGACATAGCTTAAAGCAGTTGGAGCTGCATCCTATGGTTGGTTTACCAACCAAAGGAGAAACAGTTACACTTTGAAATGATTCTTATGTTTACCTTCTTTTTTTTCTTTGTTATAATTATTTGAAGGCTTTGTCAAGACTACATCAGCTGAAACTCTTAGGTCACACCTTAGTTGTTGAATTTGCAAAGGAGCAAGACAGCGTGCAGGTACTTAGCCAACCTTCTGTCTCAGAGAAGTGGAAGAGGTATGTGCATAGTAATTTAGTTTCTGTGTTTGTGGCCTAGGAATGGAAATTCCATATTCATTATATTTAGGTAGTGCTGTTAAGTCAAAGGTAAAATGTAACCATTTAGAAGTGTTATCAGGCAGGTTCAGATCTATAAATAAATTACTGCATTGCTCCCATTAATATTATTCCATTCAGTATAATCATGAAATAATTTTTGTCCTCATTCCTGTACTTACTACTGTCTTTAATGAGCAGGTGGTTCTGTTTGTTCTTGTTTACAGAGCAAGACTCCAGTGTGCATAAGCTGAACTCTGTGTTGCACAGGTTCCCTGTGTTTAAAAAAGACTTCTTTTTTGGTGTCAGGATTATAGTTTTATTTTGCTGTTAAACAATGAATGCAGTGCTTTCCTGATGTTTCTTTCTAATCTTACCAACAGTCCAGGCAGAACTGACACCTCCTAGAACAAATGACTGTACTATTACAGCCACTGGCGTCTAAGCTGATCTGAGCATGAATCTTGCTTGATGTGTGAGGAAAGCAAACATAAAAGTGTCCTGAGTGTCTTTTGAAGTAGTTCCAAGTCATATCTTAAAACAATTTAAAATGTCTATGAATCGTAACGTTAGTGTGACTAGCAACTGTGAGAGTTTGGGTTTCAGTTGTCTGCCAAGTAATTAACTGAAAAAGAAGTTGTGTAGTTAGACTTCCATGTTTACTTTTGTAGTATCTAAGTAAGTGATAGCACCATCACATAACTTCAAACTGATGTTGAGAAGATACTTTATCCTGTTCTCTAAGTACGAACAAATCAATAACTTAATATCCTTTATTTTATACAGTCTCTGAACAGAGAGTAACATGAGATAATTGTAGTTCTTTTTCTGTGAGAATCTCTAAGGCAGAAATGCTTAAATGTAGGGAAATGTGCTTAAATCTGCATAATTACTGTAGTTCACATTGATTAATTCATAGCATTAATAATGGCTATAACAATGCCATTGATAAAAGTTGTAAAAAATATTGTACTAAACTATGTCTGTCTTCTTTTACAGATTAGGTTAAATACATCTCATATTATGTAAGGCACTTAAATTTTGCCCTGTTTTAATTCTAAATTAATTTTCAGTTTAGAAGAACCAGTGAAAGAAGAAGAGAAGAAAGAACCAACCTGTGTTAAAATAGAGAGTGGAATTGCACCAAACCATGGGTTAGTAGGGTTGTTTTGGTCTTAATTCTTTCCTGTCTGTTACAGTTTATTTTGAAATTAATTGTAAAGGATGGTTGAACAAGACAGAATGCAGTATAACTGGTTTGTTTCATAGTAAACTGCTGTTCAACACAGGTAGCTGTAGGAATTGTCATACAAATAGAATTAGAGTTCTTGAAGTTTAGAATCTTCAAAGTTGAGTAGTGACTAGTGTTTTGAGCCATAAAATTATGGATTGCCTTTTAGTCCTACATCTTGTTTTCTGAGGAAGTGTTTGAGGACTGGCTAGGTTGTCCCAGTGTGAACAGCAGAGTACTGTTCACTTTACAGAATCACAGAAACATTCTGGTTGGAAAAGACCCCCAGGATCATCAAGTCCAACTGAATCCCTACTCCACAAAGTTCACCCTTAAACAATATCCTCAAGCACCACATCCAAACGATTTTTAAACACTTCCAGGGTTGGTGACTCAACCACCTTCCTGGGCAGCCCATTCCAGTGCCTGAGCCTTAGTTTTATTAGAGGTTCCTTGTGTTTTTTTTTTTTTCCCACTTCTAAAAAATAAATTTCTTTTGAGGCTAGTAAACACAGCACTTTGAATGTGTACAGTGTTGTACAGCATGCCATGCTGTGCTTTTGGATTTGGACATGTTGATTGTAAGCACTTTTGGCTTTCTGTGTGTGTTGGTACTTTAGTTGTCCCCAAGCTCAGTAGGTCTGCCTTGCATTATGGAACAGCACCTTGACTATAAAGACATAATGTAAGTGGTCAAACTGTTCTAGGGGTAATAGTATTTTGGTGATAATTCAGCTGTAATGAGTAGTTAAACCTCTAGTAATCATCAGTTGTTATCAGTCATTATGTGGCAATGGTGCTGAGATTAAAAACAATCTTCTTTTTTTCTTTCCTCAGCCTCACCTTTCCCATCAATTCTTGCCTCAAATATTTGTATCCACCACCTTCAAGTACAATTCTAGCAAATATTGCAAATGCCTTGGCAAGTGTGCCCAAATTTTATGTCCAGGTAAGTAAAATACATCAGCAAAAAAAAAGGAAAGCATTGAAGTAATTATTCACAGTAAGTATTGATAGTTTACTAGTGAAGGTGCTAACCACTGTGAACTCCTTTTGTTGAGAAAATAAGATTTTATTGATCAGAAATAACTTTGTTGACATGGAAGACTTAATTAGATATGATCTTTCTGATTAAATGTGACTTGAGTACTTGGAATTTAGTTCTGAGAAAATGCAATGCTTAGTTTTTTCTGATTAGTCTTTTTAGGGTGTTGGTTGTGGTTATCATTAATGTTGGATCTCAGGTGCATGCTTTTGCATTGTTTAATAACAAATGTAGTTGTGTCTTAATTAAAACTGTGCTGCTTTACACCTGCCAGGCCATGATACCTAGCAAGAAACTGTTTTAATTTATTTAAAGGAAATTTTGTTTGTCTTGAATCATACCAGGTACTTCATCTTATGAATAAAATGAATCTTCCTCCACCTTTTGGACCAATTACTGCTCGCCCTCCTATGGTAACTTCTTAAAACACATTTTTTTGAAGCTAGCAACATAGTAGGAAATCTAAGCTCAGACTGTAAATGTTGGAGAAATTTCTACAGGTTTGCAAATACCCAGTGAAATGCAGCAGTAAGATGTGTATATAAATCTTTTCACTGTAATTAGAACAAAGGTATGTACATGTATGACCATAGCGATGGAGGATTTTGCACTGAGTATTAAAAAGGAGGTTATACATCATGTTACAGGAGATAAAGAATACCATTAACTCATCTTACACAGTTGTGTTAAGTTCCTTGATCCTTGTGTTTGTTTGGAGTTCTGATTAGATTGAGATTGCTAATGACATTATGCAGCATTTTGGATTGAGTTCCCCCTGTCTCCAGGATGTTTTTTGAAAGAGGGAGGGTTGGGGAGAGCTGATAGAGGGTTAGAGGGAGCAATTACTCTTGAGAAGTAATCTCACTTCTGTATTGCTGTGATTAGAATGACTGTCATTTAGTTTGTTTTTAACTTTGCCCCATTATTAGTATGAAGAGTATTTACCAGTGCCTGTGCCACCTCCCCCGATCCCACCTTTGCCTCCTGAAGAGCCTCCTTTACCTGAAGAGGAAGAGCCACTATCTAGTGAAGATGAATCAGAATATGAAAGTAATAATGAGGAAGAAAAGGAGAGGTATGGATTTTACGGTCATTTGAAGGCTTTTGGGCTCTCTTAAAGTAGTATTATTTAATTTTTCTGCTTCATATTTTTGCAAGTGGAGTTAATGTTCGCAGCATATAGGTAAGATTTTCAGATGCTTAAGGAAGCTCCAGAATGACTGAAAAGCAGGAGACAGTGCTGTTTACAGTCATAGTAAGAAGGAAAATGGCCAAATGGTATGCAAGTAATCATTTGTTCTGGTGTCAAAACCCAACAAAAGAAAACTGAGAGAGTGCAGCCATTAAGAAGCAACAATTAGTTTTATGGATTATTCATTTTTCTACATCTTATTGATAGATTCATGGAGTCTAATTTGGGTTGGAAGGAACCTTAAAGATCATCTAGTACCAACCTCCCTGCCATGGGCAGGGACATCCTCTACCAGACCTCGAGGCTCAAAACCTCATGCAAACTGGTCTTGAATACCTGTAGAGAGGGGGTATCCACTACCTCCCTGGGCAACCTGGTGAAGCACTTAGCCTGCTTTTTCATGGAAGCTTTACTGATTGCATTACACAGCCTGAATAATACCTGCACTCTTACTTCCAAAATGTTCTTTGTATATCAGTGTGTATTGTTAGTAGTAATAATAATGAGAAACAGAATGTGCTGAAGATCTTTTATAGTTTGGGGACTGAATTACATCACAGCTAAATGTTTTTAATGCAAAATGAAGAAGCAGTTTTCTTTATTTGATATTCCATCTGAAAAGTAAATCAGGAAGTCCCTGTGTTGTGTGTGGAAAAAATACATACATTTGGAAAAAGGTATCCCTGTTGAGTGGAAATAGTACTACTGGAAAAAAGTAAAAGGTTCAGCTTGGGGCTTGTCATTTCTACAGCTTCAGTGATGTAATTAGGTACATGTAAGTAAAGGAAAAAAGTCATACTGAAGTGATTACTCTTGATCAATGATTTAAGTGCTCT
Source organism: Psilopogon haemacephalus (assembly GCA_013396835.1). Lineage (NCBI taxonomy): Eukaryota > Metazoa > Chordata > Aves > Piciformes > Megalaimidae > Psilopogon > Psilopogon haemacephalus. Next base: position 19,467 of record VWZI01001535.1, on the reverse strand, counting down.
GAGTGTATCAATTTGCTGTGCATTACAGTTTATTAAAAGTAGTTACAGTGTCAGGGTAGTTAGGTTGCTAATTGTATTCTGAAAAGTTGTATTTCAAGTGCTTTAAGGGAGGGAGAAGGGGTTTCAAAATGAATGTTTTCAAACAAGATGTAAACCACTTTGGGTTTTCTTAAATTTTTGTTTAAAATAGAATGACCAAGTTGATGGAATTAGCAACTCTTCAACCTAAAAGACCAATAAACACAAAGAAGCGTGGTGTTAGAAAAAAGCAAAGAATTAAAGACTTGTTGAATGTTCCCATGTGTACGCCCCACAGGTCTGTATTGTTTTTGTGATACTTGAAATTTTTCAGATTATTCCACTTTTTTTCCTGTATCATGCTTGTCTTAGTGTTGCTGTTTCAGAACAAGCGTTGTTCACTGACATGTTAATTTGGTAGTAGAGTTGATCCTTTGTTTTTCCTCATATTTAGTTTTATTGCTCTAAAGGTCTGGATTTTCATGTAACATGAAGTCTGCTCAACAGCTTGTTTTCAAACTCTGTGTATCATCTGCTATCAAACAAAAATCCCTTTACCTAAAAAAAAAATAATTTTATATCACAAGCGCTAACAGAAGCAATCTGATTTTGTGTGGAATATTTTTAAGATAAACATTACAAAAAATTTAAAACGTGATAGTACTTCAAGAGTAAAGACTGGTTTGGTTTTGGAAAGGGCAGTATTGTGGCACAGTACACACTAGTGTGGTATTTATATGTAGTGCTGATAAGTTGTGAATGCATTTTCATTAATAACTAGTTTGCCTTTTTTTTTTTTTTTGTAAAAGTGTGTATTTTGTACACTGAGAGCTGCAGCAAGTGCACTTATTTTTCATATTTAAGTAGCTGATAAAGTTTTTCAGAAGTGCCTATCACTACAGTAAGGTGGTATGTAATTCTTGGGTTTGCTGTCACTGCCAGTCATACCTACTGTGCTTGTAGTGTTTTAATCAGCTTGAACTGTATTGGGTGAAATTTATGAAATTAAGCGCAATAACATAAAATCTTTCTGGAATAAATCTTGTGTTTGACTATGCATTTATCACTGTCTGAATCTTTACTGTGTTGTTTAAACAGTAATTTGCACCCTACACTGTCACCTTCGGATGTCTTTGAGCAGCCACAGCATGTAGGTCATAAGAAAATTGAGTTCCATATTACCACTGATATCCCAGCTGTTCTTCAGAACAATTCAGAAAAAGAAAAAAATGGTAAGAGTTCATACTCCGAATGTGTTTAATTGTTTTGTGGTTTCACTGTGTAGAAACTTGCTGAAATTTAGGCGAGGAAATTTTCTTAGTTTTTTTTCTTTTGTATTGGAGTTTTCATAATAATGCAGCAGTTTGTCTGCATTTCCTGGTTTTTTGGTTTTTTTTTCTTGTTAAAGCACAAAACTCTGATTTGGTACTGTAAAGTATCTAGAGGTTGGAAAAGTCTCTCTCCATGTGTGGGGCTGTGGTGAATTGCACAGTTTTAAATGTTAAGGTGTTCTAGCAAAAATGATGTAAATGCATTCTCAGGATTACATAGTGGAATTGAATGCATCAGGCTAATTTGAGATTCTCCTTTTCCAGCTCTTAGCAGCATTCAAGTGATAGCAAGCTGCTCCTCTGTGATGCACTGATGATCTGCAATAAAAATGCTGGATGTTAATAGAAGTGAGGTGTGATGGTTCCTTTATAGGGCTATGGTCAATCTGTGTTTCTTGGTACGTTGATAATAATACACAGATTCTTGGTATGAATATTAGATAAGCCATAGATATGGGAACTGGCCTTGCTATTGAAGTTTGTATCCCTATGAGGCATGAGCCATGGCTTTTTTAGTACATTTAAGGACCATATAGAGGTATTTTGTCAAACTAGGAGTTGAGATGCATTTTTAAAAGAATTTGTTCAAACTGATTTACAAATGAAAGCATAGCACGTCAAAATGTTAGTGAAGGAGTATCCTTTTTTCTTGCTGTTGATCCCATTGTAAATAAACATAAAACTCACTTCTCACTATATAATGTGTCGACATTTCAGACCTTTATGCAGCTACAGCAGAAATCAATAATACAGGCTTTGGAAGGATGTTCCCAGCTCCTAGCTCAAATGATAAAATGGAAACTGAAGAGGAGGAGGATGAAATACCATCAGAATTTATTTCTAGAAGAGAGCTAGAGAAAAACAGGCTTTCTAGAGAAGGTATAACTGTGAGGATTAAATATCTAATGACTCTGATTTCATGCAATACATTGGTTTAAATAAGAACTTCCTTCATTAGTTGATTATATATAAAATTCAATTGTAGTTATACTGAGCAAAAAATACAAAGTAAGTAAATGAGCTAAAACATCCTTTTCTCTGTCTTCTTCAAGAAATGGAAAAATACTCTGTTTTCAAAAACTATGAGCCAGGTGATCCAAACTGCAGGATATATGTGAAGAATTTAGCTAAACAAGTTCAAGAAAAGGTAGGTAAACATATTAAATATTTACCAAAGAGGTTTTACTCAACTTTCCTCTTATGCCTACCCTTTAATTTCAGGATCTCAAGTTCATTTTTGGAAGATATGTTGACTTCCAGTCAGAAGTGGAACGAAATATGTAAGTTAATCCAGCACCAAGTTAAAATTAGTCTTTTACGTCAACTTCTCTAATATTGTTAAAAATTGTGATTTAAAAACGAACTAGTCTTCTGTGCCTTTTCTTTATGCTTCTGCATATGACCCATGTCTGAAGACTCCACTACTCTGTTCTTGACTACCAAATTTACTGTTTATTGGCTGAGCAACACAGAAGGAACAGTGTAGATAATTGTGTGTATCTTAATATTTGGCATCTGTCATATTTACTACAGTTGCACACCATTCCACCATTCTGCAGTCTAATGTCACACAGGCCTAAAATGGTCTCTAACTATATAATTCCTGTTTGTAGGCTCTGCTTCTGTTTCTGCTGTTTCTTCAACTTGATGCATGATAATTATTTTTCTGGTTGTAAATAAGAAGGTGTGGTTAAACAGAAGTTATCCCCAATTCTCAATTTCACCTCCAGGTTCGATATACGTTTGATGAAAGAAGGTCGTATGAAGGGACAAGCTTTCATTGGACTTCCTAATGAAAAAGCAGCTGCTAAAGCTTTAAAAGAAGTAAATGGATATGTCTTATTTGAAAAACCCATGGTGGTCGTATCCTTTTCTTTAACGGAAATATCTTGTATTTGTAAACTGTCCATCAGTCTCAGTCTTGCTGTCAGCAGTGTTCTACGGATTAGAAATCTATGGAAAGAGGAAACACATTAAGGAAACTAGGCAGCATGAACTGTTGTCAATTTTATGATAACTGAAAAATAAAGAGGCACTCCTTTTGAAGTAGGAAAAGAAAGTGTGCTTTATTTAAGACAGTAAAATTGTCTTCTCTGGTCTTAGCTCTTCGATTTTGCAAACACATAACAAATGATAATTTAGCTTGTATGACCATTGTCTTTAGGTAGGCTTTTTGACTTGGTTAATCCTGTGCTTACAGAAATACAAACAGAATGTCCCTTTTGAGGGTCAGTGGTCTCTGCTTGAACTCCTTCTCCAGCTGGAACTGTCAGTTACTTTTTTGGGCTTGTATTATGTGGCAGGATTTCTAATCTTACTTCGATTACATTGCCCTGGTTGGTTTTTGTCTGTAAGTCCTTCATTATTTTTCACTTAAATCTTTCATAGTTTGTTTATTTTTCTTTGTATTGTTTTTCACTCTCAACCTCTGTTCTTTGTGGTTTGTTTTTTTTCTCCCAAATATCTACGAAAGCATCAAAGAATTGGCATGCTAGAACAGAGCATTCCAAATAACAAGCATTTATCCTGCTGTAGTTAAGCTGTTTGCACCTAACCCGTTCCCAGCTAGCCTTCCTTGTCTGCTTAGTATTGTCAACTCTTGAAGAGGCTCTCTTAATTTTTCGGTGCTGTGTATCAGTGAGGTGGTAACCTTTGGCTACTGTTAGTAAGCACTTGTTATGACACTTAATACTGTAGTAGAATTGATTTACGGATAAAGGCTGCTTTTTAAACTATCTTTTGCTGAAATAATTATTTTTTGTTTCTTGGTTGGCTTCTGTTTATCATTGACTCATGTAGTCCTTAACAGAATCTCAGCAATTTGCTCGTTCAGCTAGACCAAAACAGGATGTCAATGAGGGGAAAAGGAAAAAGTAGAACACTGCACAAGGTATGGATTCTATGCCTGGAAATAAAAAAAATAGTCAGGAAGGTTTTGTTTGCTTCTGTTTTATTATCTTTTTAATGGTTTCTTTAGGAGTAGTGACAATGGAAGGAAAATGTTCCATACAGTTTTCTTTTTTAAGATATGCACATATATCAGAAAATCAGAATGTAAGGTCTGTGGTTGGTAAAAGTTCAATTGCTGCTTCCTCAGTTTAGAAACTGAGAGACTGCCATTCTGCTAATTCTGGTATCCTAGGATATTTAACAGTTTATCTAATGCTGCATCTGGGCAGATAAAGAGAATAATTGTGAGGTAATTTACATTTTAGCAATTTTCTGGTGTTTTGGCTTTAAAAAGATTTCACCTCTCTGCTCCTTCCCTTCCATCGCCATCCCTGTAAGGTGATCCTGCGTGTGTGTTTCCAGCAATAAACTCATTTCCTCTAGCTCTGTAAAGGACTTTTGGCTTTGGTAACATCGGAAAATGAAATCTTAGTGCTGTTGACATGCCCTTTAAGCTTGTCTGATTTGGGAAAGTATATCCTGTCTGAAAGTGCCACTTAATGTTCCAGTGATCAAGACTTCCTTTAGTGTGGAATGTATAGGTCCTGATTTTTGGCATTGTTGTAAAAAAACTGATGGGATAGTAATTTTTACCAGAAACTAATCACTATTTAACCTTATTTCCTACCATGTAGCATTACTTTGTACTCTTAAGTATTTGCTCTATGTGAAGGTAACTCAGGCAAAATCAGCTCTTATTTAACTCTGAGGGGTTTCATGGCCTGAAACTCCCCTTGAGTAGTGAAATAACTAATTAGCATGTGAAGTAACTGGTGCAGGTATTGGAAGCACTTATTTCTCAGTCTGTACCTCTGATCAGCTAGCACAAATTTAAAGTGCATATAACTGAATTGCAGATCACAGTTTAGCATCATCTAAGACAAAGTGAACTCAAATCTTAGGCTGGATGCTTTTGGAACATGTTACGTAACTTGTGTTGGGGTGCTTTTTTGTTTTTCATTAATCTGGATGGTTTTATTATTGTTTGTAAAAAGCCTTGAAGTTTTGATTTCTAAAAATTGCTTGGAGACCCCACAGTGTGGTTATTTTGAGGTTACTGTTCCTATTGGAAATATTGTAGTTGTCTGTCAGTTGTCTAAGAGGTTTTTTTTCATCAGGTTACATTGAGGCATGTTTCCCTCACTTTTGAGGTGCTATTTGGTCTTGCCAGTTCCTGTTTGGACTTACTGATTTTTGGTTTGCAAAATCTGAATTTTATTTTGTTAGACAATTTTTTTACAGGCATTCCTCTTCTTTGGTCACTGAAAAGAGACAAATGAGACTTGGCTAATGTACTCTTTTAGGAAAAAGGTTTTGTGGGAATGTTTGAGTCTTGTTTGTCGCTCTCATTAGGAAAACTGAAATAATATTTTATCCAGTGTCTAAAAAGAAAATTAATAAGATTTCTTTAAATGCCATAAAGAAACTTAAATGAAATCTAGACACTTACTCTTTTAGTAATTCCATACCTTTTCATTCAAGTTTGTACATGAAATGTAATTGTGACTTCACTGAACATGCTAAGTAATAGTTGAATTACATGAAGAAATAACAAGGTGCTTATTTGGTTATTGATCATGATGCTGGTTAGTTTGGAAGCTTTTCTTAGAGTAAGCAAACATGTACTTATGCAAGACTTTGTGCACTGTAAAGTCCATATGAGTTGTCTTGATGTCATTGGTTTATCATGGGCAGAACTTCTGCCTTACCTTGACTTTCAGTATGTAAAGATCACAGAAAGTGCTACAGGTAGATTTCTAGTGTTCCATGAGGTTTAATTAACAATATTTCACGTCCCAGCTCATGGTGAAACTGGACTCTGTTTCTGCATGACTGTTTTCTTGTTCCTGTTGAAATACTCTGATTGGTGTTGGTTTGTGATGCAAAAGTCCATCATTGAAATGGGAGTCTGTAAGGAAGAACAGTGTCAGAGTCTCATTTGAAGGATAACTATGCATATGAACAAGTTTTATGCAATCATTTGAGGGACTTGAGATTTGATCTGTCTTTTGTTTCAGTATTGTTCCTTTTCTTTAGTGACTGTTTTGACATAAATTAAACCTGTGATTATTTTGAAACAGAAAGAAGCTGTGTTAAATTCATGAATGTTATTGCAAATCTTTGGTTTAGTATTTTCTCTACGTAAGTGTTATCCTTTGTAGAGAAAATGTGTTTTAGAAAAATACAAAGTAACTTCTTGCTGGTTGAAATGTGGACAGGCAAAATTTCAGTTAGTATGTCAGGTGAATTTTTCTGTATCTAAAATACATTTTTTTGGGAGAAAAGTTATATAGAGGAAACTGGTATTGAGAGGTCCTCAGGTTCTTCATAAGGGAGAAGGGACTTGAAAGCCTCCATTGAATGGAAACATGATTGGGTTTTGGACCTGATGGAAAAAGTCACTCTGTAAAATAACAACAACTTGAAGGAGAACTAATGAGACAGAAGAATTTGGTGTTGTTCTAATAGCTGAAGTTACAAAAAATGTATTTACGTTTGAATATGCAGCTTAGTGTTGGCATACCCATCATCCCTCATTAAATCTCATTGGGGTCAAAACTGTGTTTTATCAGAGGCACGTTTGCTTTTGATAGGTAGCATAAATTTATGTGTATGCGATGCTGAAAATCAAGTAAAATTAAAACACATTCTGCTGTTCTTCTTTAGAAACATTCCTGCGTAAATACTGCAGTAATACTGTCATGCAGAGTGTATCCTTTCTTGTTGTATCCTTTTGTTGTGCAATGTTTCCTGCAGCACTCCACTACTTCTGAGTTTTCATATTGAGTAGGCATGGGGAGGAGTTTACCTGTTTTAGAGCTTGGACTAATGGTAATTTTGAAAACAAAGGGCACTTTTTCAGGGGAAAAAGAAAAAGCAATGAGTTTTCTGTGTTGTGTGACTAGACATAAGGAAGCTTGCTAGTCTTCAAAGGTAGCTTCCACATTCTTCATCAGACTTCTTCCTTAGCTTGTATGAGTGAGAAGTTTCACTGATACATGTGGGAACTGTGTTGAGCTCGCATTGAAGATGTCTTGTTTGTCTTTAATTATTTGTTGGTTAAAATATGTTGTGGAGCATTTCCTTATAGTATTATAAGTTGACCATTATTTTAGATTATTTGATGATTACTGTTGTCCTGGTATAAGAAAGAATCTGTAGGTAACTTAGCTTGTACTCTCCTTACTTTTTTCTTCTTCCTTCTACTCATAAAATTTCATAATAATTCAATTCCAAATACCTCATTGTGGTATATTAAGCACCTATCAATCACTGCTGCTGTCATTGGTTTCTTTTATTGTAGATTGCTCTCTGCACTGAGGTAGTGCTATTCCCAGTGCCTTTGCTTTCTCTTACATTGTTGTTTCACATATTGTAATATAAAATTGATATACTCTATATTTCACTCTGATTTTTTTTTTCAGACACTTAGCACTTTTCTAAATATTAAGTTTCTTTCAATTTAGTTGTCAAAAGAAAGCATAATGCTACTATTTCTTGGTTATTTGTACTTTTAACATGCCTTTGTGATGTTCCAGGTCCCTTTTGTGTTCCATCTCTTTCAAGTGTTATCAGCCTGAAAGGAGAAGCAGTGTAATCGTCGGGACTCTTGAACTGTGCGTAGTAGCATTTCTAAAGTATTTAAGGCAGAGTATAAATTTTCTCATCCAAAGGATTTCAGATACCTTTAAACTGTCACAAGACTTAAATGTATGTTAGTTTGCTTGTGAAATCTCAAATAAATTATTTCCTTTCTCTTCATTTTGCCTTTTTTCTTCATTTTTGACTTTCATTTTGACATTTGGGTGTGATAGTGAGGGAGTTGATTATATATTTATTTATTTTTTTAAAGCTGAACAATATGGTGGCAACTGCAGTACATTCTAGATGAGTCGAGTACATATTTATATGCACCTCCTCCAGTGTGATGTTTAGTTGTCGGTGTTTAAGAACAAAAGGTTGATGTAAATACTTCTCTTATCTTGGAGACTAAGCAAGAGGACAAGTACACTGGCATGAACCTGTATTGTGAAGCTAGGCATTGTTTTTTCTTTACTATTAGCTTTCCGTGATATCCACATCTTTAAAAATATCACCAGGGAGACTGAAGTAATTGAAAGGAGTAGTACTTACAAGTGTTTAGACCAGGGTAGGTGGGGTCCTTACCATGTTGAATCCTGTTGGATAAAAGTCAGTGCTGCAGAGGTCATAACAAGATTGCTACTCACTAGGAAGGTAGTGTTGTGCTCTAAAACCACATGGGGGACATAGCAATGATGTTTACATGGTGAGAGAGTCCAATGCATTTAAGGGAAAAATGACTCCATACAATGGAAAATTAATAGTTGATGGTGTGATAACAGGCTGGCATACCGCCTTCTTGTTTACTTGTCATTCCAGCTGCAGACAGCCTAATCACTGATACTGAATGCCGGACCAAAAGAAGTGCATCTTTGCTGTTTTTTTTAATATGAGCAGACTTAGTGTATTACTTTAAAATGCTTTTACTGGAATTCTTCATAGCTTATTTGCTGCATTCCCATAAGAACTGTGTAGTTGTTCATTGGTATATCTTACCTATATTTCATGTGGTAGACCATGAAAATTGCACTGAGAGAGGAAGTTCTGTGAGAACTTCTGCAGGGTTTATGATTGCCTAGAAGACAGGAAAAAAGTGGTTTAAAATAAAAGATTTTGAGTGCTCTCTGGCTGTTCTGTTGCAAATAAAGGTAAGCTGTGCTCTTTGTGGGTTTGTATTATTAAAGGACATATATAACTCCCCACCATCCCATACTGGTAACCTATCAATTCTTCAGTTGAGTCAGAAGGCAAAGATTTCATTCCATTAATTCAGATGCTGCAATTGATGCTAGTTGGTTTTTGTTATGTCTTTTCTTTCTCTCAGAACTGTTCTGTTTGATATTTCAAGTCAAATGATCTCTTATTTTTAAAGGAGTCATTAGAGCTGGTGTCTGAGATAGCACAGAAGCAGTGAATGCAGGCTCATTTCCCACTCTTCATTAGCTAACAACAGAGAGACAGCAGCATTCCTTGTTAAACTTTAAACTATAATGAGACTCATCACTATAATTTTCAAGGAGAGACTGACTCTCACAATCTGTTATGAATTTTCCTGTAGTGCATCTGCATAAATGTCTCCTTATATAGCAAAAATCAGATTCTTCAGAAAGCAGAAGCTAAATCAGATTTATTTTCTATATATAAAGTGAGTTGTGCACCTTATCAGCTCCATTTTAGTTAAAAAGGGATGGATTTCAAAAAAGCAGGGATGTTTCTTTGGTGTGTCCATTATGAGTTTGATATATAAGGTTCACCTTCAGTTCCAGTCTTTTGAAGGATGCTTTTTTTGTCCCCCCTCAAAAAGGACTTCACTGTAATGAAAATGAATTTTGGCTATTTTAAATAGTTCTGTTTCCTTAGGTAATTTACACTGCTGCTGTTCCTATTATAGGACAAATACTCCCATCTTGCAACTTCTAGACTTGAAAGCAGCTTTTATATTACAGCCAGCCAACTAATACTAACGCTAATGACAAACTCCATTTGTTACTTTGGATGGCAAAGCCAATGAAGCCACATGAAGCAGAAAATGCTAGTAATCCCCTGCAGCCTTCAGAGCCAGAAACCCTTCCTTATGCTGTCACTGTTTGAGTCTCAGGTTGAAGCCACGCTACAAAGCTTTGTGACTCGGTTTATTGTATACTAAAGGTATATGATAGAGGAAACAGGCACTATGTTCTAACGCCTCGTCTTAGTTACAAGTACAGAACCAAAGCGTTAAAATGCTGCATTAGAGGTTGGCTAAATAAAGGTTCAATGCAGGGAGGAAGGGTTACGGCAAGGTGGTGCTGTACTCAAAGACAAGAGCGCTTTAAACCCCACCCCGAGACGAGACCATGATGTATTGCACAGAGACGTCGCCTTTCTCTCATAGCTTTCATAATGTAAGTTCATGGTGAACCTACATAATCGCGTGTGATAGAAGGGCCTTGGAGAACCCATCGCTGGACCGCTGCCGCGGTGCTGGCGGGCGGAGCTGCTCGAGCAGTGCATCCTTCCCTGCCCTGCCGCCGCCCCGCCCCGTCCCAGCGGAAGGGGCTGGGTTTTCTAGCCACTTGGGTGACAGTATGACGGCTGGAACTTGCTGAGAGAGGCACAGGCCAGCCCCTAAACGTACGTACTGAGTTCTGCTTGGTGCTTTCGGTGTGTGCGTTGCCTGTGTGTAGTGAAGAGGCAGGGAAAGGACCGTCCTTTCCTTGTCATAATAAAGAGGAGGGTTGTTTTGTAGGAATAGTAAGATTCTATGTAAACTTTTGTTTAGCTATCATCTCAGGTTGGATTTTTCAGCATATATTAAATAGGGAACGGGTGTAGCGAACCTGAAGGCCCCTGTGTTCATGTTTAAACACACTGAGGTGTGATGTCCCTTATGACAGCACCCAAGAAGTGAAAGTAACAAGTTTGTGTGTTTTGTTTATGGGAAGTATTCCTTAAGCCTTTTATTTACAAAAGTTCTCAGAGGGACCTTGTATGTTGGATTCTCTAAATCAATTTATAAAGAATGCAAAATGAGATGCTAAATAGCGTAGCATAAACTTTGATAGTTGTTTAACGTCTGGTTTGTTACGAATTGTGTCTCTACATGACAGAAAGGAGAGGCAATTTTAATGGGCCTGTCACCTGAGTTTGTATATAAACAAACACAAATATGATACTAATGGACAAGTATAGCTCCTAGTCTAGCATATCAAAAGCTAATGAAAATGGTTTTCCTTCTCTGGAAATGTCCTTCAGTGTACTTGCAGAACTGTGTACCTGGACGCTGAGAAGGAGACTTCGTTACTGAGCTTCACAGCACTTTAAAACTTTATGTATCTTTGTGCTGTGCTCTCTAGGAGAGGGACAGCTCCTCAGGTGCAAGGGTACAGAGATGAAACGGTGTTTCTGGTTTTGAGTCAGGGTAGTCACTTTGTGTCTGAGAACTTCCAAGGTTAGGGCTGTTTTTGAATGACAGAGGTCATGTGTATCACAAACAGCAAACTCATGATAGACCTCCAAAGTATCTTGAGTTTTGTGGCAGCTCATGAGAAGAAACATGTTGCTGCTCCAAAGCCTTGTCTAAATATGTACAACTTGCCATAACACAGATTTGGAAGAAAAAGGCCTCTCAAACAGGAATATAAAATATTATACAGGTAAATGAGAAAATAAACATCTGTTTCAGTCCTTATGAAGGTTCCTTTGCTTTTTGGGGTTGTTTTTGTCTTTGTACAAATAAAACCACAGCTTCTGGTTGTTAGAGACAGCTTGTAGTAGGCAACATCTGATTTTTAACTTAAAAAACCCCAGAATTAATGCTAGTATGTGAGGTTGATACAGCTTAGAACCCAGTTCTCAAAATGACAGTCAAATAGAGTTAAATAACTGTTATGCCAGAAATGGGCATTTACTTTAAATGTGTGTTTCGTAACATGTACTTTACCCTCTTTCAGGGACATAAATAGGCAGTGAGAAGAGCAGCCTGATCCCGGAGCACAGGATGGGTATCTATTTTCTGCTGCTCATTGTAGGGCTTTGCTGGGGGCAGTACACCCCCAACCATCTCCCTGGGAGGACATCTATCGTACACCTCTTTGAATGGCGCTGGGCGGATATTGCTATGGAGTGTGAGCGCTATTTAGCTCCTTATGGATTTGGAGGAGTTCAGGTATGTCTATTCCAATCAGTACGTAGTAAAATTGCTGCCTAGATGATAATTTATTTTTCAGAGAAAACGTTTGATTCACTGAAGGACAGGTACTGTGAAAGGAAAATAGGAATTGGTAATGAAACTAGTAAATGCCAACAAATACGTTCTTCAGCCACCATCATAAAACCATGAATTTATTTCATTGCTTTAAAGCTCATGTTTTGCACTCTATTACATTTAGATGAATTAGAATTGCATATCACTGGCTAAATTTTTTTTTTTTTTTACTGCTGTGAAGAGTAAGCTATGTTTATCTGCTTGATATTATTTAAATAAATAAACATAAAATTAAACTATGATTGAAGAAAAGGGCTCCTGAAGAGAATACCAAAGTGCTGAAAGTTTTGAACAAATACAAAAGGCTCCTGATGGCATTTACCCAATTCCTCTGTAAAATTCCAGTGCCAGAGGAAGCTCTTCAGAGCCCCTTCTTTGTAGAAACCTGCGGTGAGCAGACAGAAATGAACTGAGCAGAGGTTCTGATGGAGGTGTGTCAGTAGGAATCTGTTCTGCCTGGACGATGGACATGTGTTCCTGTGGAACCAGTAGTGTCAGATGGGTGGGGTAGTATGGCTGAAGAGCTGTCACCAGCTGAACTATTTCAGTTTGTCAGGTTGCTCAGGAAAAATTGGTGAGAGAAGTCTGCCTGTCTCTCTGTAGCCCAGGGGCTGGCAAGTTGGCTTATGTGAGAACTTTCCCATAATTTGAAAATAATACATATTTTCTTTGCAACCTTCTTTACAGTTACATAGGCCTGACTGATTCTAATCCAGTCATAATATGGTATACACTTGGATATCTTTTTAATCCATGCTGTGACAAGTGTGTTTTTGGTATGTTTTTTTTTTTTTTTAATATAGACTTGCTGAGCTGGTCACAAAATTGTGGCAGCAAAGTAGGCTGCAGCCTAAGGGTCTTTGTGAGAAATGGGTGGGTCAGGTGGTTATCCCCAGACTTGAAGATAGCAGCAAAAGTTTATTGCCTGAAAAGCATCTTGGAAAGAGTCTATAAAAGAAAGAGGTAGTGCTGTTTCAAAATCGTGACAAGTCTTGTGTCAAGAACACTTTAAGCCAAACATTACAAAAATGAGAAGTGAGATCAATTTCAAGGGCAGGAGAGAGTGCTACTCAGTTCCTTCCTGATTCAGTGTTATCTCTGCTGACTTAGTCCTTTACATTTTAGACTCTTCCTTTGATTTTTGAGGCCTGCATTCACACCAATAGGACACTGTGTCCATGCACCTCGTTTTTATCATTTGTTTACATCTGCTGAAGGTCTAGGACTAAGTCTTTTATTGTCAGCCCACTAGAGTGTAAACAGAGGACCTCAAGGGTTAGGTATTAAAAGTGTCTTTCATTAAAGGGATCTGATTTTCTACGCTTATGTTTTTTTTCTCTAACAACTCTGTATAAACAAATAAGCTATTAACAGTATCCTGTTACCAAGAGTCACCATCTTTTTCACAGATTTCACCTCCAAATGAAAATGTTATCATTGCTGACCCCTGGCAACCATGGTGGGAGAGATACCAGCCTGTCAGCTACAAGCTGTGCACTCGATCTGGAAATGAAACTGAATTTAGAGATATGGTGACAAGGTGCAACAATGTTGGAGTAAGTGCTTTGAAAGTGTTCTGGTGTTAACAATGGAAGGATACAGACAACCAGTAATTTAGAAGGGAAACCATGGTAACACTAGACTGAAGGTGGAGGTTCTTTTGAATAGAATAGTTAAGGTTGGAATTCACTGTAAAAAATGGCTTCCTTATCTAATTTAAATCTCTTTGTTTAAAACCATTACCCCTTGTCTTGTCACAACACAGGCCTTGCTAAAAAGATTGCCCTGATCTTATAGGTCTCCTTTAAATACTGAAAGGCAGCAGTAAGTTCTTGAAGCTAAACAACACCAACAGTCTCAGTCACTCTTCATAGGAGAGGCATTCCAGCCTTCTGATCTTTTTCTGTGGCCCTCCCAGCAGGTTTATGTATTTCTTGTGTAGAGGGAACAAAAACTGGATACAGTACTCCAGGTGAGGTCTCACCAGAGTGGAGTGGCAGAATCCACCTCCCTTTACCTGCTAGCCATGCTTCTTTTGATGCAGCCCAGGATATGGTTGTCTGCCTGGTCTGTGATTGCCCGTTGTCGGCTTACAACCAACTTTCCACCCTCCGGTACCCCCAAGTCCTTCTTTGCAGGGCTGTTTTCTATCCCTTCATCTCCCACCCTGTATTGGTATCTGGAGTTTCCCTCACCCATGTGCAGGACCTTGCATTTGTCTGTGTTGAACTTCCTGAGGTTCATGTAAAACTGCTTCTTGAACGAGTCCAGGTCCCTCTGGATGGCATCCTGTCACTCAGTGTTGTCAGCTGGACCACGCAAGCTGCTGTGGTTGGCACAGCTGCTGAGAGCATGCTCGATTGCACTGCGTCATTTGTGAGGATACTGAACAGTACTGGTCCCAGTACAGAGCACTGAGGGACACAACTTGTCAGTCTCCATCTGGATGTTGAGCCTTTGACACTACCCTTTGAATGCGACCGTCAACCACTTCTTTATCAACTGAACAATCCCCCCAGAAAATCCCTGTCTCTTGTTGTGGGGGTCTGTATCAAAGGCCTTACAGAAGGCCTCCGCTGTCCACTGATGTAGTCACTCCATCAAAGAAGGCTTCTAGATGAAGGCATGCTGGCTGTGTGCAATCATGTTTCTGTCCTCCATGTGCTCTAGCATAGCTTCTAAGCAGATCTGTTCCATGACCTTCCCAGGTCCAGAAGTGATGAGGACAGGTCAGTAGTTACCAGGATACTTTTAAAAAGTGAGTGTAATGACACAACCTGCACCCCAACAGGCAGGTAACATCATTGCCTTGTGTTAGTAGCAGAGAAATGTTTCAAATAAACTATTGGGAAAGGTGAGCATGCAAATCCAGGGGGGTAGGGCAGGAGGTAAGAGAGAAAGAACATCAATTAGTGGTGCTGTGAGAAATAGCTTTCTCAAACTGAAATGTGGATCCTCTTCTTTAGGTACATATTTATGTGGATGCAGTAATCAACCATATGTGTGGAGCTAATGCTGGTGCTGGTGACCATGCTACTTGTGGAAGCTATTTCAATGCAAAGGCTGAAGATTTTCCAGCTGTGCCCTACTCTGACAGGGACTTTAATGATGGTAAATGCAAATCTCGAAGTGGAGACATTGAGAATTATCATGATGTATCTCAGGTAAACCTAGTAAAACAAAGATGTTTTTACATAAATCTTGACTATTCAGTTCCTTAACTGTGGTTTATTTGTTCCCCTTTGCTGTCAGACATTTTTAAAGAATAAAGTAAAAACTCTCAAGGAAAAACATCCAAACTGGTAACAAAGGTTAGTGTTGCTACCACAAATACCAGTTTTTAAAGGGATAGCACAGCTTGAGCCAATGGCTTCATTTCAGATTTAGGCAAATGGGCTTAGATGCTTTACAAAGGCAGCTTTAAAGCTGATAAAATCTATTTAAGGGTTATCTTGTGAGGGTTTCTTGTCTTTGTGGGGGTTTATGTTTGGTTGTTTTGTTTTATTCTGTTGTTTTTTAAGAAGTGAGAGTTACCTGTTTTTTATTGTTGATTGGAATGGGTTTTTTTGGGTCTCAGCTTCAGAAGAGAGATGAGGATTTCAGGAGGAAATAGAGTAATGCTGAAATCTTGAAAGTTAACCTTCTGTTTAGAGATTTCTGAGTTATCTAATCCATTCCTCTGGATCAGATTATGAGGTCAGAACTTTAAAACTACTACAGAATGAAAAGCTATTATAAGTACCTGTCTTTTTTGAATAATGCCTTATGTCTTTTAGTTGCATTTGATTTTTCCCAAATTTAAGCTGAGGGGAGAAGGGTTGTAGAGAAATAGCAGAAGAAGAGGAGCCTTTAAATGTCCTTAAGTTTTTGAGCATTTTTATAACCAGTTCTTTAGTGCAGTTTGCAGCATGGGCTGATGTACATTGATCTCCCCAGGCAGATGTGCACAGCCATAGAGATGCATCATAAGAGTCATTTAAAAAAACATTTCAGTATACTCAGTGTGTGCTTAAAGTGTTCTTTTGATAAAAATCAGTGGCTATAGTTTTGTGTTTACATAAAACAGGCAAAAAGGAGGCAACAGAACACAAGAGTTTATTATTTCATGAAGCCATAGTAACTCAAGCTTTTTGTAAGTTTTAGAAGTACAATTTCTAGAAATCTTTCCTGTGTCAGAGAAGAAGTGTGTGCACTTGCAATAGTAATGGAATAAAAGTATTTTTTCACATTTCCCCCCTATACTTAGATTAAAAAAGCTGCTTATAGATGTTGTAGTTTGACTCTCTGTTACAAACCATAAGCACCTAGAGCTTTGTCAGCTGGGTGAATGCAGGCTTCTTGATGCTCTTTTTGTGTGGATGACTGTCCAAGAGCACTGTCCAAGGCAAAGATAGGTGCAGTGGACAATGGCTGGCGAAGGTTTTGTTTGGTGTTGTAATGCAGATAACAACATTACAAATGTATATAGAGCACCAAATTGACTTTATTAGGTGAAAAATGTCTCATTTCAGAATTGTTATACAGGTGCGTGACTGCCGCTTGGTCAGCCTGCTGGACCTTGCTCTGGAGAAGGACTACGTGCGCTCCAAAGTTGCTGAGTACATGAACCGGCTCATCGCTATCGGCGTAGCAGGCTTCCGCATTGATGCTGCCAAGCACATGTGGCCTGGGGACCTGAAGGCAGTTATAGACAAGTTAGAAGATCTAAACACTAAATGGTTTTCTGCAGGAACGAAGCCTTTCATTTACCAGGAGGTAAATTTTGAATTCTGGATTATAAATTACAACAAAAGATGCAAATGGTGATTCGTTGTGAAACTTATTTTCGTGTGGCAGAATCAGTGTTACTTTACATTCCAAATTTGTGTTTTTGGTTTCAGTAGCAGTCCAAACAAGACCCAAGAATCAGGTAATTGTTGGTTTCAGTCAACAGAAGTTAAAGCTGCTGGACAGATTTTGTTGAATCCATATTTTGCCTGCAAGGTCTAGGCAAATAATGAAATGTTCTTTAGCTACCTAGCAAAGTGATGTGACCAATGTGCTGGAAGGAGTCATTGGTGGCCAGGCTAAATATAAAGTTGGTGTGACTTGAGCTTTAATTATGCAGTAGTGATGAGTCAATGTGAAGGGTTAGGGCTATGTTGGCCACTAAATGAGTTGGAGACACTCTCTACTAACCCTGTCCCTTCCTAAAGGGAAGAGAAATGGAATAAGGGAGAGACACTTAAAGATTCAAAAACTAAACTAGTTTATCCACTTTATTATTACTACTTTCATTTTAAAAAAGCAAATATATATAAAACTAATATTGAAGCCAACCCCCTAATGGCAGTTAGTCACTGTCACCACTAATACTGTGAGAGAAGTTCCAGTTCAGCAGCAGACAGGAACCAGATTCAGAAGCTGGATTCTAGACCTGGATTCAGGAACTCATGGATTGGGATCGAAGCCAAAATGAACTGAATCCTCTTTGGATGCCAGCTGCTGCAGAAGAGAAGAGAAAGGCTGAACTTTGTGATACCCCAGCTTTACAGTGAATCTGGAATGGACTAGCTCATTGGTCAGCTCAAGGTTGCCTCAATTGTTCATTCTTCCCTGCAGGTGCAGCCTTTACTCTGCACACACAATGTAATATGAAAAATTTACTTCTATCACCCAAAAGATAATGGAGAAATGTAGCCTTGAAGCTGTCCTTAAACATATCAAGGACAGTGGGGTCATTAGGAGCAGTCAACATGGATTTACCAAGGCGGGGTCATGTTTCACCAATGTGATAGCCTTTTATGAGGACATAACCAGATGGATTGATGATGGTTTATCATGATTTCAGTAAAGCATTTGACACTGTCTTCCACAGCATCCTTCTGGCTAAACTGAGGCAGTGTGGTCTGGATGATTAGGTAGTGAGTTTAGATTGGGAACTGGTTGAAGGAAAGAAGCCAGAGAGCTGTGGTCAATGGGATGAAGTCTAGTTGGAGGCATGTAACTAGTGGGGTCCCACAGGGGTCAGTACTGAGACCAGTTCTGTTCAATATATTCATGAATAACCTGGATGAGGGCACAGAGAGCACTGTCAGCAAGTTTGCTGATGACACGAAACTGGGTGGAGTGGCTCCCACACCAGAAGACTGTGCTGCCATTCAGCCAGATTTGGACAGGGTGAAATTTAATGAAATTCAGCAAGGGAAAGTGTAAAGTCTTGCACCTGGTATCAATATAGGTTGCACCCCAGGTATCGATATAGGTTATGGACTGTCTGTTGGAAGGCAGAAAAGGGGAAAAGAATTTGGGGGTCTTAGTTGATGGGAGGTTGACCATGAGCCAGCAATGTGCTTTCATGGCCAAGAGGAGCAATGTCACTCTGGGGTGTATTAGAAGGGCTGTGGTTAGTAGGTCAAGAGAGGTTCTCCTGCCTCTCTACTCTGCCCTGGTGAGGCCACATCTGGAGTACTGTGTTCAGTTCTGGACCCCCCAGTTCAAGAGGGACATAGAACTGCTTGAGAGAGTCCAGTGCAGAGACACAAAGATGATACAGGGAATGGAACATCTCTCTTACAAGAAGAGACTGAGGGAGCTGGGGCTCTTTAGCTTGGAGAAGTGACTGAGAGGTGACCTCATCAATGTTTAAAAATAGGTGCAGGCTCTGCTTGGTGATGCCTGATGACAGGACAAGGGGCAATGGGTGGAAGCTGAGACATACGAAGTTTCATTTAAACATGAAGAGGATTTTTTTTCACTGTGAGTGTGACAGAAGACTGGAACAGGCTGCCCAGGGTGGTTGTGGCGATATTCAAAACCTATCTGGACAAATTCCTGTGTGACCTGGAATAGCTTGAGGGTTGATCTAAATGATCTTTTGAGGTCACTTCCAGCCCCTGACATTCTATGATTTGGTAGTGGCCTTGGTCTGCACACCAGTCCTTGGTACTAACCAGAACCATGGAGGCTTTTCACTGCTGGAAGCAGATGCTGTGAAAGCCTGCCCTTACCTTCAGAAAGGACAGTTACTTAGCAGAGACTCAGCTGAAAAGTAAAATTGTTGGACAGAGTTCTCTTCAAGCTCAAGACAAGGACACAAATTAAGGAGACTGAGGAAGGAGAGAAAAAAAAAGTGCCTAGGCAGACTGAAAGAAAATGAAGAAAATAGCTTTGTATCGAATGATGTAAGTATGACAGAAAGTCTACTTAGTTCAAGCAGTGATTCTTTCTTTAAAACAATGTCTAGGGCAATAGCTTTTCCTTATTACGGGTTTTCAGGTATAAAAAATGCTCTGTCTTACCTGTGCTCTGCATTTGTTGTCTGTGTGAGATGAGAAGAGATGCAGAGTTTCTCCTTTGTGT
>VWZI01001534.1:40718-51689 GCA_013396835.1 Psilopogon haemacephalus | reverse complement strand
CTCTCCCGCCCTGAGAGGGCGCTGGGCGGCCGTCGCGAGCTCGGGATGGAGGGGCGCGGCGCCGGCTGCCGCCCCCTACCCACCCGAGAGGAAGAATGGGCCGGCGGAGGTTGACCGCTCCGGGACGGGTGGAGCGGGAGCCGGAGGGGCTCTTGCCGTAGTGTTTCGGAGTCTCCGCGGCCGACTGGAGCCCGGGTTACTTGAACACCTCCGGTTTGGGTTAGCGTGCCTCTTACTGCCGCGGCTTGCCTCACTGTCCCGAAGCCGGGCATGCCGTGCGGAAATGGTACCCAGCGTGGAGGAGGGCTAGCAGTGGCACTGATACCCGCAATCATAACCATGCAGACAGCGAGACTAAGTGCACCCGCAGCAAATTTGCCCATGATACCAAATCGAGTGGTGCAGTTATTAGACTGAAGGATGGGATGACATCGAGAGAGTCTGTATAGGCTGGAGAGGTGAGCTGAGGAGAGTTTCATGAGGTTCAATAAGGCGAAGTTCAAGATCTGCACCTGCGTAGGGGTAATCCTCAATATCAATGGAGGCTGGGGTGTGTTGAAATTGTGAGCAGCCCTGCCGAAAACAACTCGAGGGTACTGATGGAGAGTCAACAACGTGCACTTGCAGCCCAGAATGCCAATCACACCTTGGGCTATGCCAAGGTCGGGAAAAGTGAACTCTGCTGCTATACTCTGTTCTAGTGAGATCACGCCTGGAGCAGTGTCAGCTCTTGGGCCTTTAACACAAAAAGGGCATTGACTTGACGGACCAGGTCCAGAGGAGAGCCATAAAGATAATTAGAGGGCTGGAGTACCTCTTCTATGAAGACAAACTGAAAGGATTAGGGCTGTCCAGCCTGGAGAGGAGAAAGCTTTGGGGAGACTTTGTAGCTATATCTGAAGGGGACCTACAGAAAGGCTGGGGGATGACTTCTTAGAAGGGCTTGTAGCGCTAGTGTAAGCAGCATGGGTTTTTAACTGAAGCAGGGTGAGTTTAGGTTGGACATAAGGAAGATGTTCTTTATAATGACAGTGACGAAATACTGGAGCAGGTTGCCCACAGATATGTTGATGCCCCATCACTGGAGACATTCAAGATCAGACTTGAGTGGTCCTCGGCAGACTGATCTAGTTGGAGGTGTTCCTACCCACTGCAGGGGGATAGGGCAAGATGATCTTTTGAGAATCCCTTCAAACCAAATGCAGTCTGTCCATCTGAAATGTCAGGTGCAAGAGACAAAATGCCACAGTCTTAAAATCTTGTTGGTTGCTTGCTGTGGCTCAGAAACAGTGAGGTTTACTTTGAAGTGAGTTTTTCTGTCTGCTGAGGTGGTTTACATAGAAGTAATACATATTCAATTTTTTTAGTGGTTTTTTTGTTCTGTTACAGATGCTGGAGTCAGGCTGTTTTCAGCCTGATTTCTTCATTCTGGGCTACAAAGACCTATGATTTTATAATTTGGGAGTCACATGTGTCAGTTTCTGGTCAAAAGAGTATCTGTCATACTTGCTCTGCTGAATATTGCTATGCTGGAGAGGCAGTGTGTCACATCAGCACTCAAGTGCAGTGCCACAGACCCAAGGAATTGGGAGGCTCAAGGCTGTATCACAAAGTGAACAGCTTCTTTGGGTGTGTCCTAAGTTGGGTTTGCAGTGTAGACATTCTAAGCTAGTTTTAGTACTTAAATAGTGAAGCTCTATACTGTTTAATTTATTCTGCTGAGACTTGTTGCTCTGTGAAACAGTAAATTAATTTGTATCATGTGCTGCATTTCTGAGTCTAGTCTAATTCCAGTATATAAACTGTGTACTTTTCAAACTACACAGCGAACTAAGATGTCTAGATATACCTGCTCTTGATGCACCTGGAAGAAGGTGTGGATAACATATAAAAAGGCTTTGCAGAAATGCAGTTTTGTAGGAAAGATGGTTTAGTCATCAGAAGCTCCAGCAATCCCATCCTCTGATCCTTCATGAGTCCTTGCTTTATTCCAAAGTTGTATATGCAGACTAGAGAGTTACCCAGTAGAAATGATCAGTGTCAGATAGATATGCAGTGTGCTATGACATAACCTGTACTCAAAAAATTAAGAAATATTAAATGCTTTCCACATTTGGTCTGGAATGCCACTATAACACACTAATGCTTTTTAGCCTTTTAAAGTTTTGTTCTCTCCAAATACACCACAACCAATTCCTGTTCACTTGAAGCCTCAGCTCTTGTAAGGTAAAATAGCTTCTGGTGAAACAATGTGTAACAGGCCTGTTCATCTTTTCAAAATGACATAGAAAGTGCAACAGGAAGAATTTTTAATTCAGAGAAGTATGTATTAGCTACTACATACATTTTTTTCATAGGAATTCTCCTTGATTTGGGTGTAAGTAGGTATTTCCTAACTTCTGAAGTAGTTTGCTTCATCTTTATTTAACATGATTAAGGTTTTTGGTTGCATGCAATTTTAGAGAAAAATCTGTTGCTAATTTGCCAATTAGAATATTTTGATAGGTTTAGATCAGATTTATACATGAGGTTTTAAAATTATAATTCAGATTACTTTGATAAAATAGTATGAACTCATAGCTCTACCACAGCAGGTGTATTCCAAAGCTGTTGTATAAGTTGTAGCAAGAATTCTGTTAAAATGATTGCTCAGAATTGTAGACAAGGTGCTATAAGATGGGAAGAGGAGTTCTAAATCATCACAGTGGGTTAGGGAAGAAAAAAAAAAAAAAGCAGCATTTTCTATTGGTGTCTTTCTTCAAGGTTCAATTTCCCACTTCCAAAAAGATTTGGAAAGGGCTCCTATTATCTTAGGTCTGAATGGGGCCTGGATTTTGTCAGCAATACCTTTAGGACAGTTCAGTTTTATTTCCCCAATGGTTTTGAGTGAGCACAGATCAAGATAAAAGAATTAATATGGTGAAGTTACTGGAGTAGGCTTATTTGAAGAAGATGAAAAGGAACAAAGATGTCAAGACACCACAATCAGCATTTTTCTTCAGGAACAAGGGTGAGATTGTGGTAGCTTGGAAACCGAGCTACCTTGTGCTTTTGTGGAGCCCTGTATGGTGTTGGTATGGAGCTTGCACTGGAGCTCGGTGCTTTTGCAGGCATCCTTCTGCTCTTCGTTTTCGTTTGTCTTTCTGTTTCAAGTGCGAGGGAGTTTCTAGATAGCCAGTATAATGGTCAGTGTGCCCTCCAGTTTCTTTTACATGTTGCTTGCATAGCATGTAGTGAGTTTCTCCTTTCTAGACTCCAGAGTTTGCCCACCTTTTCCAAAGCTATTCTCCCACTTCCCAGATGGTATGTCCCTGTACACTTCCATAAAGCCCCTATCGACAAGAGCTCCCTCAGGCATTTTACTGAGATGGTCTAAGAAATGTTTGTTATCAAGGATCCACCTTTGTTGTCTATAGCCCTCCTACTTTTACCACTGAATGGCTAGCGTAATCCTGGTGTGAAGAGGATGAGTCCCATGCTTGCTCAAGGACCCAATTTTCCTAAGAAGGGCTTCTTGATTGGAGAAAGCAGCTTTTTTTATTGTCTCCATGCTGAAATGTAACGTCACTTGCAATGTAACTGAAAAAAAAGTTAGTGAGCTATGCATAGAAAAACAGATGACCAAATACCTCCTATGTATGCCTCACTGTTGGGCAAGGAGTGTAGGAGTTTTTAATGAAAGGGTGTGTGATTAATTTGTAAACAATTAAGAACACAAAGAGAAACAGTTTCTTTTTACTACAGTGTTGCACCTCACTAATTTTAATTTTATGGCATCAACTGATATGGCACATTGTATGAAGGAAAAACCACTGTGCTCTTCTGTGTGTCTCAGAATACTCTAAATGTGTACAAAATAGCCATCATAATTTGAGAAATACTTTCAGGAAACTTACTTTTACTTAGTAAATAAATAATACTAGCTATTCTGGCAAAGATACTGTAGTGTTATGGGATAACCTTGTTTTGAAAGGACTGATAAAGAATTTTTCCTGAACAGGAAGCCTTGTATTTCTATTTAATCTGTTTCTTTTGAGGCAATTTATAATTATTAAACTTTATCTTGAGAGAGATAAAGCGATCAGTTATTTTCAATAATATAGGTCATGTTTATGCTGATGTGTATAAATGTGTCAAAATTAATACCTAGAGGTATTCCTTCAAAATATGAACTGTTACCTGTATCTTTATTGAATTATTTGCCCACAGAATGCTGCTACCATCAAAGCCAGTGTCGTGGGTTGAGTTGAACCTGCTGCTGTTATTCATACCATGCTGCAGTCATGCCAGCTTCAAAAATAAAAGTGCTCTCTGGAATAAAGTGCTATGGGATTGAATTTCAGGTTGTGCCATGGAAGGCTTCCTGATCTCGTTGCAGTATCTGGGTTCCAGGCTCTTGGGTATTGGCTCTTTTTCCACAGGGATGGCAGTGAGGTGTGTGGGAGTTGGGTAGCTGCTGGTTTTGACTTTGTTTTATGCTGTGGTAGGGTCAGGTTGGTTTGGTTCTGCAAATAGGCTAAGCTAAGGTAACCATGTGTTGTATTACTGGATTTATTAGATTATTAGCTAAGGGAATTATGCATTGTTATTATGATATATCATATTAAACTCTTTTCTCTTTATCTCAGCTCTGAGTTTCATGTGTTACTATTGCCCTCACTTTTGTGTTGGGGGAGCAGGCAGGTTAGTCCTTGTTCTAAACCATTACAGCCAGCTATAATGTTAATCCTAGAATCATTTAAGACCATCAACCATTATCTGTGTCAAGCCTGGTGTTAAACAGTGTCCCATAGCATCATATCTATGTGTCTTAAACCCCTCCAGGGATGGGGGTTCAACCACCTTCCTGGGGAGCCTATTCCCCTGTTTAATAATCCTTTCAGTGAAAAAAATTCTTCTAACATCCAATCTGAACTTCCTCTGGTGAAATTTCAGGCTCTCATCCTATCACTTCTTACTAGAGAGAAGAGACTGATACACACCTTGCTACAATCTCCTTTCAGGTAGTTGTGGCAAGCGCTAAGGTCTCCCCTCAGCCTCCTTCAGGCTAAACAACTCCAGTTTCCTCAGCTGTTCCTTAGAATAACTGTTCTCCAGACTCATTCCCTGCTTCATTGCCTTTCACTGGAGTGGTTCCAGGACTTGAATATCTTGCAGTAAAAGCCCCAAACTGAACAAAGTACTTGAGGTGCAGCCTTATCAGTGCTGAGAACAAGGTAACAATCACTTCCCTGGTCCTGCTTTTCTTACTGTTGCCAGGATGCTGTTGGCCTTCTTGTCCACCTGAGCACACCACTAGCTCCTGTTCAGCCAGCTGAGGATCACCAACCCCAGGTCTTTCTCCACTAGGCAGCTTTCCAGACACTTTCTCAAGCCTGTAATGCTACATGGGTTTGTTGTGACCCAAGTGTAAGACTCAACACTTGGATTTGCTGAGTCTCATACAAATAGCCTCAGTCAATTGATCCACCCTTGTCCAGGTCTCTGTGTAATTCTTTCTGCTCTCAAACAGATTCCAACTTTCTCCAAGCTAAGTGCCATCTGGAAACTTACTGAGGATGTACTTAATCCTCTCTTCTAGATGTTAAAAATAACTGGTCCAAATATTGAACTCTGAGGAGCACCACTTGTGAACAGCCAACAATTGAATTTAACCAAGCTCACCACTACCTTTTGGGCCTGGCCACCCAGGCAGTTCTTTACCCAGTAAAGTGTCCACCCATCCAAGCCACCAGCAGCTAGTTTCTCCTGGAAAGTGCTGTGGGAGACAGTGTGAAAGGCTTTATTGAAGTCTGGGTTAAAAAATATCCACAGCGTTTTCCTTGTCCAGTAACTGCATTACCTTGTCATAGAAGAAAATCAGGTTGGTTGAACATGACTTGCCCTTCAGGAACCCATGATTACTGGGCCTCATCCCCTAGTTGCCCTGCATGTGCTGTGTAATGGCACTTGAGATTATCTGCTCCACGACCACGGCTGGCACTGAGGTCATTGACAGGTCTGTAGTTGCCCATCTGCAGGAAGGGCCAGAAGGAGGACTTGGGCATCAAACTTGCTAAGTTCTAGTCAGCTGGTAAATTAAAAGAAGTGACTTGATGAGCACTTCTGCAACTACCCTCAGTACCCTTGGGTACTGGCCCCATAGGCTTCTGTGAGGTGCAGGATGTCACTAACCATTGCCTCTTGGATTATGGGGGGCTTCATTCTGCTTACCACCCCTAATTTCCAGCTCAGGGGGCTGGGTATCCATCAAACAACTGGTCCTACTATTATCGGTCTTGTTGGCCTTCCCCCTGATTCACAGGATCACAGGATGTTAGAGGTTGGAAGGGACCCAAAGAGATCGTAGAGTCCAATCCCTCTGCTAGAGTAGCACCATGCAATCTAGCTCAGATCACAGAGGAACACATCCAGACAGGCCTTGAAGGTCTCCAGAGAAGGAGACTTCACAACTTCTATGGGGAGCCTGTTCCAGTGCTCTGTGACCCTTGCAGTAAAGAAGTTCCCCCTTGTGTTGAGATGGAACCTCCTGTGCTGCAGCTTATATCCGTTGCTCCTCGGCCTATCGCAGGAACCTGTGTGTCTCCCGCTCCAGTCCTGATACCCAGCCCTTAGATATTTATAAACATTTATTAAATCCACTCTCTTCTCAAGACTAAAAAGCCCCAGTTCCTTTGGCTCCTTCTCATAAGGTATGTGTTCCAGTCCCCCAGTCATCCTTGTAGCCCTCTGTTGAACTCTGTCCTTCTTAAATTGGGGAGCCCAAAACGGACTGCAATGCTCAAGATGGGGTCTCACCAGGCATTAGATGTTGAAATGCACGGAAATCCTAAAATGCAAATAATTAACAGTCAGTTCTTTAACAGAGTCAAATTCTGTTGTCTTACTTGTATAGGTAGACACACTGGAATCCTCAGCCATTGGAAAAGTCATCTCGACTTGCTTTCCTGCAGGACACAATGCACATAGATGATCCCATATGCTTTACATAAGTGTTTCTAGTGCTACTGCAAATGATGATGACAAGATGTTGCTCTGCATTTTTATATAATTCTTCCATTGCTTTAATTAACTGAAATGTTTCATACTGTGAACAAGCATCTGAGATTTAGTAGTAAAGGCTGTTTATTAGAAACTGTGTTTGGGATCTAATTGTGAAAATACTCCTGTTTAGAAGAATGTACCCTAGAATTGGGGTTTATTGTTAATATTAGGTGGCTATTTTCTTTCTAGCTGTTAAACACTAGGCTCACTGTACCAGAAGATTCCTGGATCAAAACTGTAATAATCAGATTTCATATCTGTTACCATTTTGGGTTCTTTTTGCCTTTTACTTCATTCTTTGGTCCAGATTTATTGAGTATTGGGCACACTGGGTTTTTAGTACAAGGTCAAGTGTTTCGTATGTCTTCATAAAGTGACACAAAAATGTATAGCAGTAAAGCATTAAGTATGTTTTCAGACTTTTTGTGAGTATTTGCTTAATCTGAGTGTTTGATGTATTCACAAGGTATCTCATGTTCTATTCCTAGAACAAATGAAAATCTGTACATTTCCAGTGTCTGCCAAAAAAAAATAACTTTTGGTCTTGTATTTTACCTCATCATCTAAGTTTGCACAGAAAATAATATAATTTAAAATTGATTATACTTTCTTTTTTAAAATACTGAAATTAAGACTCGTGTTTACATATTACTGTTTAGTATTTGAGGGGTGTTAAAATGTTTCCTTTCATTCCTTATACCTCAGCATTTTCTACCTTGAGTATTCAGTTTTGGGCACCACAATACGAGAGACACGTGGAGGTGCTGGAGAAGGCCCATAGGAGGGCAACAAAGCTGGGGAAGCATCTAGATAATAAATCTTATGAAGAGTGACTGAGGGAGCTGGGGCTGTTTAGTTTGAAAAAGAGGAGGGTGAAGGGAGACCTCATTGCCCTCTACAACTGCCTGAAGGGAAGTTGTGGAGAGGCAGGCTGGATCTGGTCTCTTCTCGCAGGTAGCTGGAGACAGAAGAAGGGGGAATGGCCTCAAGCTGAGACTGGGTAGGTTTAGATTGGACATTAGGAAAAGGTTTTTCACAGACAGAGTGGTCAGGCACTGGAACAAGCTGCTCAGGGAGGTGGTAGAGTCACCCACCTTGGATGTGTTTAAGGGTCATTTGGATGTGCTGCTTAGAGATATATTTTAAGGTGGATCTTGTAGAGTATGGTTATAGGTTGGACTTGGTGATCCTGAGGGTCTTTTCCAACCTGGATGTTTCTGTGATTTCTGTGATATATCTGTTTCACTGCATTTATCAGTGCTTTCATATACTGATGAGTACAGAATGAGCTCTCTCTTTGCCAAACAGAACATTAAGCTACATATACTATTCAGAGCACTAAATTTGTACCGAAGTGCTGAATTTGTTGTCTCTCAATCAGACTACTCAGAGGTACCTCAGTCATTGCAAACCAATAATTCTTAGCTTATTCTTAAATCTGAGCTGTTGTTTGAATTCCACTAGTTGTCCCATTTGAGTTGTGATTCATCAAAGGGACTTTGTGGTGGTTGGGCAGATACCTGCCCCCCACCCCCCCCGTTGAAACTTTGCACAATATACAAGCAGNAGGTAGATCGGCCAGGGGGATTAGCAGCAGGAAAGAAGTTAGTGAAATTATTCAGATCAGCTACGAAAGCAGGGAGAGAGAGATCCATGCAGCAGCAGCCATGGCCCAAAGTGATCTGTCTTATCTATGCTTGGGTTACAACTCTTAAACATTTTTTTTTCTTTTTCAGTAGACCTATGAGTGAAGTAGCATCATCAGTGTTTTCCTTTCTCAGCCTATACTCTAATTTCTCATTCAAATCCTCCAATTAGTTCAAATCAGCACAGACTTTTAAAAACATGTGTGAGCGTCTGTTGCAAAAGTCTTTGCCTATTTCTCCATGTTTGATTAACAGAAGATAATGGGCTGTGTGGGTCTATCTTTCCCTTCTCTATTCACTTCTACCATAAATGTTGTCCTAACCCTCTGGCAGCTTTCCAGAAAAAAGATACGTTCTGCTTAGCCTGTCTAGTTTCAGAAACTGTTTCTGTTTAATATTGATTACTTTAATGCTCTCACTCTCTTCTGTGCTGAATAGACTTGTGAAGATTCAGGTAGAGTTTTGGTTCAAAAGATCAAATAGCATGTTTGACAGCCAAAAAAAAGAGTGCTAAAGTTGATTCACAGGTTTGCTATTTCAGCAATCTTCTGTCTTTCCTCTTGTTCATGACAGACAATGACTATGTTCTTGTTAGAATTTCTTCATCAGTAGTGGAAAACACACAGTTTTATAAGTGTAGTTTAATTATTGCACACACAAGCAAAATAATCCATATTAGTAGAACCATTGCTGCTATAAATTATGTGTATTAGGACAATCAGCTGGTACAGTTATAGACTGTGCCACATTCACATATAATCCTTTCATGTTAAGAATGTCCTGTTGATTGCTGGAACTGCTTGAAGGCTTGTGACGTGTCAACTGAAGCATGTTAAAAAGAGCTCTAAATCTTAAGTCAGTGTGAGGTTTGCCTTAATTTCAGTAATCTTAAAACAACATCTCAGCAGATAGCCAGATCAAATCCTTGTTTTTTGCAAAGTGGAAATGTCTCTTTCATTAAACAATTAGAGATACAAATAAAAGGGCTTCAAAGTAGTCTTCCCAGTGACTATCACAGGTTTTCCTGTGTTTACTAAAATTGATATGGTTATGGCTACTGAAAGGAAATAGAAGAGTCATATATGAAGCAACACAAGTAGAAATTTATTAGGAGGATTGATATGGATAAATGAATAATCTCCTGCTCCTGTGTTTCTTTTTTTATACCCAAAGTTTGTAATGTATTGCAAAGCCGTAAGATGCTCAGCTGAGTTGCACAGTGTGAAAGCTGTAGCCATAATTTACTCCCATGAATTGAAATATTCTTTCAGGTCATTAATACATAGCCTTAGGTGTTTACTGTCAAGGTAGCCTGAAGCTGCTTTGACTCCATACACTTTGTTTTCCTATATACTGTTTGCCATCATATTTTACGGTTGCATGTGTTGCTTTGGGAATTGTAAATGATTGGTTTGGTCAGAGCTTTCTTCTTTTATCATGCAACATAGTGAGTCCAGAAACATTTTTGTTGTTTTTTCCTGATTGGAAGCAGTAACTAGAAGCTAGACCATCTGTTCAGCTTCTACGGGTCTGTAGGCTAAATTGTTGAATATGTAGATTATTAATCACTCATTTGAAAAAGATGGTAAAAGTGGAGCTTGAGTGTGTGGTAACTTGTGGTACCATGGTCCTAGTGATGACAGGTAGACATGCCAGGCTTGGCTTCCAGGCTGGCACTGTGATTCACAGTTGGGCTAGGTGGCAGATCAACCTTCCGGTTGAGCTCGCGTCTTGGTTTCTGTCACGCGTTTTTCGGCACCTTAGCGTTGTGAGTGCTAGGGGTGGCAGGGGCAGCGCTGCGCAGAGCAAGGGACTGCGCTGCTGCATGGTTAATTACGGCGCCGTCGAGAACTCCCGCAGGGAAGGCGGGGCGCGCTAGGGATTCCCCCATCACCCCGCGTAGAACGTTCGAAACCTTTCCGTGACGTCACGGTAAGTGGGCTCCCGCCGGCGAGGCGGAAGCAGAGTCGCACCCCCAGCGGCGGCCGGGAAGCCCCACCCCGGGCTTCCCCGGGGTTGCGAGGCGGCTCTCGCGAGGCTGGTGCGCGTAGACCCTTGCCGCTCGGAGCGGCGCCATTTTGGAAGCGAGGCGAGCGGAGTGTGTGTGTGTGTGTGTGTGTGCGCGTGCGTGTGAGGGCGTGGGGAGGCTGTGTGCGCGTGCGGCGCTCTCACGCCCGTGGCCTAGGGGCTCGCGGGAAGCTGGGGGTGCGGCAGCCTCAGGGCATGGAGTGTGCTCCCTCCCCAGGGGCGGGCAGGCTGGCGGGGGGCCGGGGCCCCGGGG
>VWZI01001534.1:0-39399 GCA_013396835.1 Psilopogon haemacephalus | reverse complement strand
TTTTTTTTTTTTTTTTTTTTTTTTTTGTGGAAAATGTTGCAAATAGGCAGTATAGAGGTATCCCGATAGCTGTTTACAAATGTCACTGTTAGCTAAAGCTAGAAAATCCGTGGTTCAGATGTGGAATTTGGATTTTTTGACTCAGAGTTCATTGTGTGAAGTGTATATTTAGTTTAGCCAAAGCCGATGCTTCTTACAGTGATACGTACACGGAATAGACAGGAGAAGGAGGGAAAAAGGGAGCTGTTTAGGACTGAGAGTTGGCAAATTTTGGAAACACTGTTGCAAAATCTGTAAGCAAGAAGGATGGGTAGCTGATTTCTGTGAGGTCAAACCTATGTCAAACAGCTCCAAATGTAGTATCAACAAGAACATGGGGTATTATCTCAAAGAAAACAAAGTGGGAAAATATAAATCGCACAGTGCTGACACCTTGTGTGGTCCTCTTGAATTAGGTGAGTGGTGTAGTGTTCAGGATTTATACTCAAACATTTTATCAGTGGAATAGCAAGCTGGTAACGTCTGGGGTGGTGCGGTTTTTTTGCATTGAAATGAGCAGGAGCGTGATTTTCTCGGACATTGAAAAATAGGTATGTCAAGACCAAATCCTTAGGTAACACAGACTTCATGTTACCATTGTGATCTTAAGAGTGAGTGCTTCATACTTACCAAACAAGTTCCCTGGTTATCTTGGTTGCACATCGTAGTCTTTCGTTTTGTATTACATGCTTTTGCGTTACGAAGGTACTGATAATGAATTTACATGGTTTTAATTTTTTGGGTGTAATTTGCTTCTACTATTCTTTGCCACTCGCAGAAGCCAGCTATTTTTTAGCAAAATTAGTTTCCTACTTGTGCAGATTAGCTTTTCAATGAGATATTTTAAGGCTAGATTCTGGAAAATTTCTGGTTTTCTAATGGGAAAGATTGAGTATGACTGTTCTGCAAATATAACATTGTGAAAAACCTCTGCCTGTTTAGGAGGACTTCAAACAATATCTAGTGGTGAACTAATTAATTTTACTTTTTACATCACAGAATTGTCAGTGTTGGAACAGACCAACCCCCCTGCCCTTGGCAGGGATACCTCACACTAGATCAGATTGCTCAGAGCCTCATCCAACCTGGCATTATAAACTTCTGTGGATGGGGCTTCCACCACCTCCCTGGGCAACCTGTTCCAGTATCTCAGCACCGCCATGGTGGAGAACATTTTCCTCACATCCAATCTGAATCTGCCCACTTCTGGTTTTGCTCCATTCCACCTAGTCTTATCACTACCTGACATCCTACAAAGTCTCTCACCAGATGTATTGCTCTCCCCTTCCTTCTATAGTTGTTAAATGTTTCTGAAGATGGATATATTTTAAATGTTGAAATTTTTTTTTTTTTGTAGGTTTGTATTTGGCTGAATTGCTACTGCCTCAGAGAAAATTTTAGATGGACAGACCAACTTAATTCAAAAGTTAATGGTAGTTTTACTTATATTCTCTCTGTCCTACCTCTCCTTCATTATTCATAAATGGGTAGACTGTACACCAAGCATTTGATAGAAGTGATGCATTTACCTTTGTCACCACCTTTCTACCTTTTACCAATATTTTCAGAGCTTCTGCAATATTGAAGTAATAGTATTGAGAGAATGGGGAAAAAAACTTTTCTTTATGGGCAGAACAAAGATGTTTGGAAA
Organism: Psilopogon haemacephalus; assembly: GCA_013396835.1. Lineage (NCBI taxonomy): Eukaryota > Metazoa > Chordata > Aves > Piciformes > Megalaimidae > Psilopogon > Psilopogon haemacephalus. Next base: position 37,709 of record VWZI01001534.1, on the reverse strand, counting down.
GTTGCCTTTTGTGTTAAAGCCTTGTAGAAATAGTAATATTAGGCATGTGAAATGGTATCTAAGGATTGTGATAATATTTTTCCACCCTCTAATTTGTTGTCATGACCACAAATGAAAGACTTTCACACAAATACTTAAAAAAAAAAATCTAATTGAATTAGTTCTACTCTTGGTATTGTCTGGTCAGTATCTAAAAGTTTATATAGCCACCATTTTGCCTTCTTTGGATAACTTTTACTTTCTTGTTGTTTTGAAAACATTGAAACTAGAACATAAATAGGAAGCCATTTCTATAATCTCTTGTGCCTGTGGCTCTTCTACATCAAATCTCAGTGTAACTGGGTCGTGACTGACCTAAGCCTATGTGAAGGAACCAACCAAACAGGATGATCTGTCATTCCTTTAGTTGGTTTAATCTTTTTTATTTGAAAGCATTTGGTAAATGGAAAGAATTCAAGCATCAGTGGCCATTTAATCTGTGGGAGGATTTTTTGTGTCTATTGTATGACATAAACAATGGTAATAGAAGCACTTGCTCCTTCACTCACAGAAAAAGTGATACGTTTCTTTTTTCAAGCTATCAGCTTTTGATGCTGTGAGATACTTTTAGCTTTTGACAAGAGACTCTTGTGGAAAATGTGGAGCTGTATCCCCCAGTTACTATTTTTGGGTAACATCATTATCAGTACTTAGAACCTCTGAAGTTGGAAGGAGGTCATAGGGATCACAGTCCAACTCCCTGCTTTGGAGTTCCTTAAACCTTGAGAGACTTGGTACTCTGACCATTTCCTTAGGGAGACTACTATGGTAACTGACTACACTCCTAGTGAAGAACCTTTTCCTAATGTACGATCTGAATCTCCATCTGACACAGATTCATTCCATATCCTTGTGTCTTGTTGGTCACTAGATCAGTGCCCCTGCTGCTCTCCTTGAAGTTGCAGGCTGTGGTGGGGTAAACTCTCAGCCTTCTCTTCCCCAAGCTGAACAAACCACATGACTTCAGCCACTCCTAACTCTTGCTCATGAGGCCTTTAATGATTTTGGTCATTCTCTTCTAGACATGCTCTTACAGTTTGATGTCTTCCTTGTATTGAGGTACACCAAAGTGTACACGGTACTGGAGGTGGGGCTGCACCAGTGCAGTGTAGGGTGGAAAAATTGCCTCCCTTGACAAGCTAGTTATGCTTTGTTGTCCAGTTGGTATATACCATCAGGATTGCCCTGTCGCAGCTGGAGAATCTAGTACTTGCTATTCTTAAATATCTTGTGGTTGGTGACTACCCAGCTCTTGAGTCTATCCAGGTGTCTCTGTAAAGCCTCTCTATGCTTGAAGGAGCTCATGGCCCCTCCTAATTTATTGTTGTTATCAAACTTAATGTGAATTCAATTTCTGCATATTCATAATTTATGAAAACATGAAGGAGCACTAGTGCTAAAATTGAACCGTGGGAAACCCCAGAGGTGACTGGTTGCTGGCTTGATGTAAATCAATCTATGGTAACTCTTTGAGCTCAACTGCTCAGCCAGTTCACCCAATGTGGTGTGGACTTGGCTAGCTGTGTGCTGAACATTTTATCTAGGATACTGTATGAAATAGAATCAAAAGCTATGATAAAATCCCAAACCACCATGTCTAGGGGCTTCCCTTGGTCAACCAAATGGATGACTTTTTTTGTAAAAGAAAGTTTAGCTAAGAATGACTTTACCCTTGTCAACTTGTGCTGGCTATGACTAATGATAGCATTGTCTCAGGTGTTTTTCAGTAACTTCCAGAATAACCTCCCTAATTTTACCGGGAGCTGAGGTGAAACTACAGGCTTGTAATTACCAGTTTTCCTTATTTGTTCTTTACCATCTGCATCTATTGAAGAGTTTTGCCTTCAGCTTCATTAAATTAACTGTGGCTTTACATCTCTCTGTTTGCTTGTAGGATAATTATTTCTTTTTTTTTTAGTCATGTTTGCACTTGGAAAGTGTAATTGTTCTTATTTGTATGTCTATGTATTGGATAAGGATTCAGGAATGTTTTACAGCCATGCCCTTGTACCCTAAGCAAAATACATACCTGGGTAAAGGCCATTGAAGTTTTCTCAGAAAATGCCTACCATGCTGGTCCACCTTAATTCCTTCTTTAGGTTTCTGAGTAGTGCTGACAGTTTAAGTGATTTGCAGACAGCTGTGAAGATAAGATTCTTGCCCTCTAGAACTTGTGCTTTAAGCCTTGATATAAACATAGGTTTTGCGTTGGATGACAGTCAGCTTGACTCTTTTACTGATGCATTTATTCCAGTAGAATACTAAAATGAGTACATTTATACTGAGAAATTGTCTCGAATGGAGTAGACTGCAATGCTGTATGGGAAAAAAACCCTCCAACTGTTGGTGAAAGCTTTCAAGAGTAAGCAGAGTTTAAACTTGTAGTAAAGCTTAACTGAAATTTCCTCCTGTAAACTGATAGAAGAAAATTGTGTAGGTACTTAAATTTGTCAGTACTTCACAAGTTAACATACTTTATGCTTCTTTCCCATCCTTCCATTCTAATATGATTCCACCTTTCCCCTTGCCCTCTCTCTCTTTTTTTTAATTTTATTTTAATTTTTTAAAAGGAAAAGACCTGAAAAACCTCTGTGTTTGAACAGTAGCCATTACACAGTAACCGATGATAATGCCCTGTGTGGTGCCATCAACTCTTCCAAAATCACCTCCTCCTTTAATAATCTGTGTAAACGTAGTCAAGGAAACACCTGAAAAACACTTTTCTGTTCTATATGCTCAAGATATGTCAGAACATCTGCCTGTTTCAGTTCTTTTTCTTCAGGTTGTTGTGAAGACTTCAAAGTGCAAAAGAATTCTGTTTTGTTACATAATGGATAGGATGTTGATGTTACTCCACTGACGCTTAAGATTTTGGACTCTCTACCTTACAGAGGGCAAGAGATTTAGTTTTCTGCTTATTTTTTCTCTAAATGGTACTGAAAGCATGTCGAGCAGGAGGAAACTGCTCGACATGGTTATTTTTTACTTTCTGATACAAAGTTATTCTGTGTTATGAATTAGTTTTGCTTAAAAAAAACAAACCCAGCATTTTGGTATAGTGCAACATAGGATAGCTTTCTCTCATTAGCTTTGTTTCTAAAACATTTCCTGAATGGTGAGTTGATGTGATGTTAATATTTGTTTCACGGAAGTGATGTAAACACTGTTGCTTGTGAACCATATCTCTATATAGAAAGGAAACCATACAATAAAGAACAGTGGCTAGGCTATTTAGAACTCAAATATCCCCCTAAGTCTGCCAACATTTGACACCTTTGTGTGAAGCAAAGTGTACTGTAGGTGATTGATTGTCATGTAACGAAATGAAGACTGGCACTCCTTAGGATTTTTTAATTTGATTTTTACTACATCCTTCTAAATCTAGATGTTGGATTTAAATGGTTAAAAATTTGATTGTTACAGTTTGATTCTGTTGACTTTGCTTCTCATACCCCCAGCAATCTGTAATCATTATAAATGCTTCTGTTTAAAAAACTCAAAGGTTGTGTTGAGGTTTGAATAATACTTTCTGCTTTATTAACATGCAAAATATGGATAGAAAAGAAACCTGTAATTAGCCTGTTTTGCTTTGCTAAAGCTAAATGAATCACAGAGTAAGGAGTACACCTAAATAAGCTATGTCTCTAAAAGGAGACTGGAAATGGAGATCTATAGATTTTGAACAAATTAACTGTTTAAAGCATACTCTTAAATTTATTTCAAATCAGCAGGAAAGAATCTGTTATCCTGAGAATTTTCTTTTGTTGCAAAGAAAAGCTTTTTTGTAGCAGAAGGTAAAACTTTTAATATAGTGGGTTATAGAATGGTTTGATCTGGAAGGGACCTTAAAGATCATCTACTTTCAGGGCCTGCTTGAGAAAAGTCCTGAATATTTTTGTTTATGAAGGAGAGACTGTCTAGTCTGATGACTAGGCATTGTGCATGTAGTTTTTTTGCCTGATCCAGAGCAAAACTTTGTAACTTTTCTGTCTAATGTTTGACAGGTGAAATAAACATTTGAAGCTGGCCCAGGATGGGACAACTGGAAGTTTTATAGTCGGTTAATCCAGCATTACTGTTTTAGTGAGAACTGCCCTGCTATTTCTCTTCAGAGAAAGAAGAAAATAGTTCTTGGCTAATTACTTAATTTTTGTCATCCTGAAATACAGTACTATTAGTGTTTGGCATATATCTAATAGTAAACATTCTGTTTTAATTCCCTCTAGAAACTTGTGTGCATCATTTGTCTTCCTGTTACATGGTCATGCTTTTCCAAGGTATCATACAGACTTGCCTTTAGATTGCTCTGAAATTAGTATACATGTTTCATTTGTCTTCCTGACTTAGTAAGGGTTTGATGTACTTGCTGTGACTCATTACCAAGGAAGTAAAGCTTTTTTTTTTTTTCCTACTCTCATAACATTGTAGCATATTTTAAGTTTGATGCATTACAGCCTTCTTTTGGAGTTAATGTTACTACATGTAGTTTGTGGTGTGCTGTACTTACAATAATCAGTGAGATAAGGTAAAAGATCTTGGGTATGTACCAATGAGATATGTATGGATGCTAATATTAGACTTCCTTGAAAATTGTGAATGTGCATTTCTTCTGGATTTCTTCATGGAGAATGAATTTCTAAACTGGTCTTCAGGTAAAGTATGAAGCAATTTGAATTTGCTTCTCATTCGTAAACCTTGGGATTTCATGGCTTAAGACTTGCTTTTTTTTTGTACAGTGTGTGGGTTTTTTGGTGTTTGGCTGTTTTTTTGTTGTTCGATTGCTTTGTTTTCCTGTTAACAACTTCGATAGTCTGCTGGAGCTTCAGATTTTCTTAACTATTGCATTTAATCACCTGAAAATTTCTTAAATAGTGTCACAGAGGCTGCTTCTTGTAAAATAATACAGGCTACCTGCAGAACATGAGAAGTGTAGAAGCTGAAAACATGGAACTATTTTTACTTTGTCTCAAGTTTCCCTTGAGATGGGTTCACATGTAAGGGTTTTTCTTTCCTAATTCTTAGCACTATTTTTGAAATGTGTTTTCCCTATAAAATTTTGCTCAGCTTCCATTAAGGGTGTGCTTATTAATATGATAAATCGATAAGAAGGAAATAAGCATCCAGTTTTCTAGTAAGCGAAATTTTTACTCTCTAGGTATTTTGGCTATTTTACTATTACACTGACTAACCCTCTTCTTATGGTGATTTCACCAATTTTGTCTGTTTTTTCCATGCTAGGACATTACAGAGAAGCAAAGTTACTTTCATTCTTTCTGCTGGTTCATACAAGATGGATTTCTAGGCTAGGGATGATTTTTTTTTTAAATTTTTTTTTTTTTCAGGTGAGCGTATCTCCTTTGTCATGACCTGAGCCAGCATGGTAAATTGTGTTAAGATTAGAAAATTTCCCTTGGAATAAGTAAAAGTGAACTGATGCCAAATGGTTGGTAAGTTGTGTTTATTAAATTGGACTCTAGTAAAGCAAAAATGACGAGAATGAGGAGAGGAAAAAGTAGGGATAAGAAATAAAAGTGAACGAAAAATATCACTTTTCTTGGTTTCCTCAAGGTCTCATAGGTATAGTCCAAGTTCTTGGTGGTATGTGTACATTCTGGCAGTCTTCTGTGGTAGATGCAACACATAGACGCTGGAAGTTGTGGTCCTTTTATACCTTTTTGGCAGTAGGAAGTGCATGAGTGAGTGTGCACTTTGGCCTTTCAGCAAAGCTGTTACAGTGGTTTTAAAATGAGGAAAGAGGGAATTCCTGCCTCCACAGAAATGATATCATTTCATTGTGAATCTGTACTGCCAGGCTGGCAGCTCTCCTGGAGAGCTATTCAGGCCATCAAAACCATCCTGCTCTCTCTTCAGACCAGGTAATGCCACACCTTGTTTGAGACAATAGGATAAATAGGGGTTGCCAGCCCTGCCTTACCACATGCATTGTTTTGAGACAGAGTCATTGGGCTCTCATGTTCCTGAAGTTGGATCTCTTAAATTTGAGTGGGACTCTTTCCTCTGCCAGATAAATAATGGTTAGAGGAGTTAAACAACAGGCCCTCAAATCTGGAGAGAATAGTCTCTGGTCTCATGTCCTGGTCATCTTGAAGGTCAACTATAGTGGTGGTGGTTTTTTTTTTCTTCACCTCTGTACAAAAAGGATCAGGTTAGACAACAAGTTAAAATGCATATAAATTAATGGGGTTTGGTTGGATGTACCCATGAGTGCAGAGGGAGCTGGCTGATGGCATTCTAAGGCCTTTGCTTCTCGTTCAGATGACTCAAGAGTCTTGAGAGAGGCTCTTTACTATTTTCAGACTTTATCAATCCTGTCAAGAAGGGTAAGGAGGAGGATCCACTGAACTAAAAGCTGATCAGCCTTTAGACCACGGGAAGTTTGTATAGCAACTAATCCTGAAAAAAGCTTTTGAACTCCTGAAGGACAGGAAGGTGAGAAGGGAGCAGTCCAGAATGGTTTCATGAAAGGGAAATAGTTACTAGACAAGCTAGTAGACCTGTACAGTGAGGTGTGTAGTTTGGTAGATGACTGGAGAACAAACTTGAGTTGACATTGTCTGCCATGACAGCTTCATAGAAAAGGTTAACATGGTATGTGTAGGGAAGGTGTATCATGTGGTGTATCAAAAACTGATGGAATAGCCAGGCACATTGCATCAGAGTTGACATCAGTGGCAGAGGGGCAGCTGGAGGAAGCTGTTAGTGTTGTACCCTAGGGTTCAGTGCTGGAGCTCATACTATTTAGTATCTTTACTGAAGCCCAGCACGATGGGATGGAGTTTACCATCAGCAATTCAGTGGAACATGGGCGGGATGGAGAACTGGACAGAAAATCCTCATGTGAGGTACAGCAAAGGGAAAATGCAATGGCCTATGTCTGGGGAGTAGTAGCTGCATATGCCAGTGCATGCTGGAGGCTGACTAGCTGGTTAGCAGGTATGCAGAGAAGAACCTGGGGATACTTACCCTCAGCAAGTTTGCAGACGACACCAAACTGTGTGACACAGTTGACTTGCTAGAGGGCAGGGATGCCATCCAGAGGGACCTGCACAGGCTGGAGAGATGGGCCCAGACCAACCTCATGACATTCAACAAGGCCAAGTGTAAAGTCCTGCACCTAGGTGGGTGCAATCCCAAGCACAAATCCAGGCTGAGTGGCGAGTGGCTGGAGAGCAGCCCTGAGGAAAAGGACCTGTGAGTCTGGGTTGATGAAAAGCTCAACATGAGCTGGCAGTGTGCATGCGTGGCTCTGACAGAACTGTGTGCTGGGCTGCAGTTAGAGCAGCGTTGCCAGCAGGGCAAGGGAGGGGTTTTCTCCCTTTACTCTGCTCTCCTCAGACCCCACCTGTAGTATTGGAGCCACAACACGAGAAGGATGTGGAACTATTGGAGTGAGACCAGAGTAGGGCTATGGAAATGCTTGGAGGACTGGATCACCTCTGCTATGAGTACAGGCTATGAGAGTTGGGGCTCTTCAGCCTGGAGAAGAGAAGGCTTCCAGGAGACCTTATAGTAGCTTTCCAATATCAGAAAGGGGCCTACATGAAGGCTGGGGAGGGACTATTCACAAGGTCTTGTAATGACAGGACAAGGGGGAATGGGTTTAAACTGGCAGAGGAGAGATTTAAAGGGGATGTTAGGAGGAAGTTCTTTACAGTGAGGGTGCCAAGACACTGGAACAGGTTGGCCAGGGAGGTAGTGGCTGCTCCCTTCCTGGAGGTGTTCAAGGCCAGGTTGCATGCCTTGAGTGACCTGTTGCAGTGGGAAGTGTCCCTGCCTATGGCAGGGGGTTGGAGCTGAATGATTTTTGAGGTCCTTTCCAACCTAAACCCTTCTATGATCCTGTTGGAGAAGATATGAACCCTGAGCCAGCACTGTGTCTTAAGAAAGTAACAAGCATCTCACTGGGCTACATTAGGAAGAATGTTGCAAGCAGATGGAGGGGTCTTTCCTCTTTTCAGCCCTGGTGAGGCCACCCATGGAGTGAGTGGGACACATAGCAGGATAGCAGTATTTCAGCATCTTTTTCTTAATCTTGAGAATTCTGCTTCAGTGATAGACAATCTAAGCTTTTGTGACACTTTTTGGTTAAAGAATGGCAGATATAATTGAAGTTTGTTCTGCTAGTGTATGGTCACTTAAACATTCAATGATGAATATTGAGCCTACACTTAATGTTATTAAGAGTTTCTCAAAATGCTGGATTACTGTTTGGATCTGTGGTGTTGACCTCAATAAGCTTACTTCTAATAACTGTATTAATGCTGGAATTAAACCAGCTGTTTTATCCATGTTAGCGAACAGCAGCTGATCCATTGTATTTTGTGTACCGAAGAGAAGGCCTGCTGACAAACAATGAACTCTTCAGGTCTGTCAGTATAATTAAAACAGTTTCTTGTGCATGCTTGCATGCTGATTGCTACTGCCTTGAATTCTGTACAAATGGCTTAAGTATTTTTTTCCTGTTTTTATTTTTTGTTGCAGAGGGTTTTTTGTTTGTCTGTTTGGGGTTTTTGTATGTGTGTTTTGTTTTGGCGTGTGTATGTGTTGCTTTTTTTTGTTTGTTTTTTTTGTTTTGTTTAATACTGTGTTTCTGAAAAGCAGAAGTGTTCTTCAAAACTAAATTGCTGATTGGCATTATATATTTGCCTGGCTTGTTAATATTTGTTTGATGCCAGTCTGGAAGCATGTACCAAGTAAATTTCTGAAGAGCCTCTTCAGTAGTTTTAGAAGTTATTTCAATTACAAAAGAGAGCCTATGCAAATTAAATTTGTAGATAGTACAAACCTGAATAGAGGTTGCAAATGCTTTACGGGACATAGAATACAGAAATGTCTGTGCTGGTGGTAGCTTAGGTCAGTAGTAGGATGTGTTGCAGAATAATGTGGTAGTTTTAATTGTTGATCTAACTTAAGATGGAAAACAAGCAAGAAGCATACTGGTGTTTGTCAACCAAGCTGATCATGAAGGGTTTAAGCATAGTAAGTCCTGCAGTCACAGCAGAGTGGTCTAGCTGACATCCTATTCTCACTTTTTCTGATCTTTTCAATTTACAACAAATACCTTCCTGAGAATTAAGAGTATTCTACAGCAACAGCCACTGAGTACTTAACAGATCATCAAAATGGAGCTTGTGGTTGTGATGAAAATGTTTCAGTATTAAATTACATTCCAGGACAAACTTATTGGCAATATCAATAAGCTTGTGTCTCTAAGAATATTTATGGAGCCTCATGATTGATTGATAATGGAATTGGAAAATTAAAGCTGGGAAGACTTTGTACTCTGAAGTACAGTTTTAAGAAAGATGTTACTATTTGTCCTTTCTTGATCTGTTGTCAGTTTCCTAATTAATTAGCGACAAGTGTGTTTGTGCCTATTAGAAGTTAATAAGTTTTAATGATAAAAATACTGAATTTTCTCATGTCTAAATGTCAGACAAATAATATGTACAATCAGATGAGGAAGTGGTTTTTTAACTTTGGCTGTGTGGAGGTAACTATCTTCAATAGTTCCTTTTCTTTATAGTCTTTAAGTGTAAACTTGTGAAACTGGTTAGGTAGTATTCTAAAAATAGGTATTTGCTTTTGTCACTGTGGTTCTTTTATCAAAACTATCTGGAAGAATTAAAAGAATCTTTCTTTTATGAACTTACCAAAATTTGCAGGTATTTGGCTGACTTTTCATTCTTGAATATTGTGTAATTTTGGCCCAGGCCTCAGTGTTTACTACTTCACTATACAGCTTTGTAGGAAAGGGATAGATCATCTGATGGAGCAGCACTATCAGAAACATTTTTAGGGCTTTTAGTTAAAGAACTGAGACCATGAGGAACACTTCAGTATGCTTCTGGAATAATTGTTTTCTGTAAGAAATATATACCCGGTATTAATGAGCTATGGACAAAGCTTGGTTAAAAAGCACACTTTTTCAGACCTTGGATACTTGGTACTTAACAAATCTCACCTGAGCCCTTGATTTATATTCAAAAGTTAAAAGTTAGGAATGTTAGTAAGTTTCATGGCAGTTGTGGAAATAGTAGTGTTGGGAAGTGCGACTAGTTTTCTGAAAACAGTAAGAGGAAATTATTAGGAAATCACATTATTACTGCTTTTGTCCTATACCTAACAGTCGATTTATCATTAACTTGGTAGTACTTCTTGGATCCTCTCTTATGTTGTTGTTCAGTATAAATCTGATCTCCCCCTTTACTAGATTGTAAATACCTTGGTCTGCAAATTGGGATATTGGTCTTGTGCTATTATTCCACTATTGATACCTATCCTGACTTTCTAAAGATTTCATGATTCTCCTGCTTGGAGCTGAGAAATACTTCTGAGGAAAGGAGGTTTTGGTTTTTTTTTTTTTTTTTTTGCTGCAGTCTGTTCACATTCAATTTGCTTTTTTTTGATTTATCATTTCCTGTTTTTTTTAATCTGGGTCCTATCACAAGCCCTTTTTTATAGCAGTTCTGTGACTCTAGGATTTCCTAGATTTGTGTTTTCACTACACTGACATTAATTGAATTCTTCAGAAAATTACTCTGGATTTTTTTCCCTTGAGGTTGTTTTAGTGTTGAATGACCTCAATGAAGTAATTTATAAAGGAGTAATTTATAAATAAGTAATTTGAGTGAGGCATACCTTTAAAACATGTTTATTTAAATATAAAAGATTTTGTGTGTTTTACCTAACAATTTACCTTCGATATCAGAGGCACCTGAGCTCACAGTGTGAAATGAAATATGATCTTAACTAAGTGCAATTATTCAACACTTACATATCAATTAGACTTTCTTTTAGAAGCTGAAATGTTCTCATCTGTCACTGGAAATCTTCAGTAGCCTGGTCTAGGCCAGAATTAAACATCTATTATCAGTTATCAAGTTCAAATTCCGCAGCTCTTACTAAAACCTTTCCATGTTAGTTTAGATTAAAGTGAACTACATCTATGCTCACTGGCTAGTAGGTCTTCCATCAGTTGTGCAGTGTTAGAGGATACACATTTATTTGTATCTCCCTGTGAAATGCGCATAGGTATTTGCAATATTTTCACTAGCAGAATTTCTAACGGTGTGTATATCATACTTAAAATTTTGCAGTGTCTGTATGCAGACTGCAGAGCATGATTCAGATACCCTTAATTCAGGCAGCATTTCATCGATTTCTTTCCTTTTTTGTGCTTCAGGTACCATAGATCACATTATCCTGCCTTCTTTTGCTTATTGAGAGATGTTTGTCAAGCTGTTAGGAGAGCATGAGATAGAAAAAAGTATTCTTGGGTTTTAATCTTAAGCCATTACTTTTCTTGCCTGTTTTCAAACTAGAGAATTTTACTGGATTTTGACACTGTTTCTGAATGTGTAGACTGTCTGTTGACTCTAAACATTTTTTCACAGGGAGCTTTTATTGGCATCTGAGACCTAGGTTTTTGAGACTAATAAAAATCAGCTTATTCTAGCAAGCTAATTAAATAGTTCCTGAAATCCATTCTGGATAATATCAGAAAGTATTTCCACAAGTTAATTCTGCCATAACTTTCTGGGTCTGACCTTACATAAGAATGTTTTATGCCACCTATAATAGAAAATAAAGGAAGAAAAGTTGCAGTTGTATTTTCACAATACCTGTGATACATTTGATTAATGTGACATTTTGGGAATAGAAGTACAAATGTGATACTATAAATGTGACAGAACAATTAGAAAATAATACCAGACATCAGAAGATAAATCAGGATTAAAACACCAGAAGTATAATCCTTCTCTAGTGTAGGAATTTGAGAACTACTAATTTCTGTTTTTTCCAATTGCAGGGACCTGCTATGAGGTGCTGAGACCTTGTTTTCTTGATTTGGTGAGGCTGGTTCTAAATGGCGCAGCATGACTTTGCTCCATCCTGGCTTAATTTTCCTGCTCCACCATCATCAACAAGGGTATTTTATTTGTTGTTTTTTGAACATGCACTTTCGTTAGAGAAATCTAAATGTCATAACATTCACAGTAAAAATGCAGTTCTCTTTATGAATAGGCTGGTGACAGGTAATAGCTAGCAAGTCTTGTTGGGATTTAAGTAGCTATACAATGGTTGTCAATTTCATACCTCTAGTAGAGTTTTTAGCTTAAGAAGCCGAGTTCTTGGAAGTAAGCAAATGCCTGGACACATTATAAGAGTTGTTGCTGGATTAAAATTGCCTTCACCAGGAGTTTAACATTGATTACTGTATTTTGTATTAGAATTACCAAGACAAGGGCATGTGCTTGATGTTCCAGCTTCTGGTTTTACTTTGTCTTGTAAATGTTACAGAAGTGTTGTTTCATTGTCCAAGTGACTTTAAAAAATAATGCTTCTGAAACAGACTTCCTTAGTGGCTCTTCAGTTGGTGGGATGATTGTTTCTGCTAGTGAAGTGTGGAGCTTTTAAATACTCATGCATTTTTACTCTAGTTGTTTCAGTTAGACTCCTGCTACTCAGATTATACAGTGGGACAGTTATCTTGGAAGCAGGAAATAGCAATTTCTGAATCACTAGGTTTTGTAAATGTTCTAGGGTGTCATGTCTGCTTTGTGTTTCTTTTTTTATTCTGCTTTCTCTTAGTTGGCAAGAATGCAGACTCTTGTCATGTATTCCACTTTGTAGAACATTGCTGATTATAATCTTTTGCATGCAGTGTCCTTGTCTGCAGCTGTGAGAGTGGTGTTGCCTCACTTTAATATGTTTAAGCTTCTTGCTGTCTTTCATGCTCATGGAAAATGCTTAGCCTTAATAAACTGGCAGAAATAGTTTTTTTCTATTAAATGTACAGTTGGCTATCAGTGTTAATTGTGCTCCCATTGCTTATATTTGTCTGCACACACGTATATCATAAAATCAGAATGGTTTAGGTTGGAAGAGACCTCAAAGATCATCCATTTCCAACCCACTGCCGTAGGCAGGGACACCTCCCACTGGATCAGGTCACTCAAGGCCTCATTCAGCCTGGCCTTGAACACTTCCAGGGAGGCAGCAGCTACAATCTCCCTGGGCAACCTGTTCCAGTGTTTCACCACCCTAACTGTGAAGAGCTTCCTCCTAACATCCTGTTTAGATCTTCCCTCTGCCAGTTTAAACCTATTACCCCTTGTCCTGTCATAACAAGACCTTGTGAATAGTGCCTCCCCAGCCCTCTTGTAGGCCCCTTGCAGATACTGGAAAGCCTTCTCCTCTTCAGGCTGAAGAGCCCCAACTCTCATAGCCTATACTCGTAGCAGAGGTGCTCCAGCCCTCTGATCATCTTCATGGCCTTCCTCTGGACTCTCTCCGACAATTCCATGTCCTTCTTGTGCTGGGGCCTCCAGAACTGCACGCAGTACTCCAAGTGCATATGCATGCAATTTTTTGAGTCCTTGAATGTCCTTAGTAATATTGCTCTATTTATCTTCTACGCTGACCTAGCTAGCTTCTTTGTTTAGTGTAGTCTACAAGTAGTTCTCAGTTGCTGTTCTGGGAGTATCAGGCCTATCTGTTCAAGGATAATTCCTGCTGGTTTTTTTTTCATTCTACTTGAGTTTTGATACATTTAATTCTTCGTCTGTTTTTTAATTGGAAAATTAATTAAACGGTAGTTTTATATAAAGTCCCAATAACAAAACAATCTTGACCATATATTTCAAGAATCTAATGGAAGAATTTTACCTGCATACTTATGGTCAATATAGCATGATAAACTTATGTTCCAGAACTACTCCAGCACTGCTTCTATATATGAGGTATAGGTTGCAATGTCATCCTGTTATCTCCTTTGATTCTTTGCCTTAGGGGGTTTAGATAGACTTCCATGCATGTCTTCCAAAAGGCCTCTTAATTGTATGCTTTCTTCACTATAGTTTTTGTGCCTCATGTCTTGGAGCTTATTTTCTTGTTCTCTCATCTCTGATTTATCAGCATTCTGTACCACACAGCATTTTTGCACATTAGACACCTGCAAAGGCTTTTTGATCCTAGCTCCTTTATACTAATTCTTAGTTTATAGAACAAAACTTGTCTTGTCATTCCTGTACAAGATGTAGAGGAATGTTTCTAATGTTATGGACTCCTGTACCTCCATTTCCTAGAACAACAAAGCATATAACAAGAGCAGATTAATAGAGATGGGAAAGGAGAAGAGGAAGAGTGGAAGGCAGGGTGTTTCTTGTATTAATCAGAATAGAGAGGCTATGACATCAGTTACATTTTAGCCTTTAAAAGGAGAAACTGATCTCTTCCTTGTCATTTTTTTTACTTCCCAGAAGAGACATTTTTATTAATTGTATTTTATTTAAGCTTGGTTTCCTATGTCAGTGATGGGTAGCTGAAGCTTTTCCTTGCATAAGTAAAGGCTAATACTTGAAAAAAACAAATGCCAGGAAGCTAGGATCATGAATGGACTCCTGCAACATGACTGACGGAGATTACACTTGACTGAAATCCATCTTTCTTTCTGAGGATAAGTTTCTATATAAATTTCTGGACACTTTGCTGAGTAGCTTTCAGTGCAGTATTGCACTGGGGGAGATAGAAATGGAAAGGTGCTGTGACTAGTAAAGTCTTCTTGGGATAAGGATGAAACTTTTCAAGAAGGATTACTGTAAAATATGTATGAAGAGCTTGCAGATTGACTGGTAGACTCAATTTTTGCAGGCTTAGTTTTACTTCACATAAAGCAATAACATTTCTTCTTACATTTAAAAAATGTGTTGCTTGCTTTCTTCGATGGCTGAGACTAGTCAGATAACTTCTCAATTTCCAGAATTTGATGCTAGATTTCCTGTTGATCACGAAGTTTACTCTGGCACAGTATGCTTGGTAGACTGATACCTCCATCGTGTGGGCAAAATGCAAACTACATGATCTTTGCACAATTCGGAGACTTCTGTTTTTTCCCCCATACTCAACTTTGATCTGTGGAGTACTTTAAATATTAATGTAGATTGAGTATAAAGTAGTGGATAATTACTGCTGAAATAAATTAGAGGCTTTCATTTTCAGCCACATACCATTTACTACTGTCTCTCTTGGTTTTTTTTTCCCTGGATGTTACTGAGTCTGGAGAGAGAGAAAGCTTCAGGCAGCAAATGCTTTGGGTGCAGTAATTTTTTTGTTCTCTGGAACCATTAAGGTCAGTTTGCTGACACAGTACATTTCCACACAGTGACATGCATTTGTATTGCTTCTGGCCCTGGGAAGTGTTGAATCTGTTTTTTATGCATGCAGTGCAACATGCATGTATGCACACAGTAAGTCTGTTGGGATGGAAGGAGGCTTTGCCTCACCTACATCAAAGGCCGGCTGTGTGGCAGCAAGGTGCTGGGTGACACAGCACCATGTTCTCGCTCACTGGGCGATGTGTGTATGAACAATTGTGAGTCTGAGCACCACTTTTGCAGAATAAAAATTCATTCCTGATCTTTTAAGATGTAGCAGTGGAAGAAACGTTAGTGTCCAAATAGAAGTAATAAGGAAAGCAACTGCTTATAAGACATGGTCTTTTTTTTTGTTTAATCATCTGAAGTATGAGTTCTAGACAGGATGTATTTTGATTTCTGAGTGGCATTCTCAGTGTAAGGTTTTAGGTTACAAAGTACTTCCTAGTCATACATTAGAAACCTATTACTTTAAAATTTCTGTGTTGCCTGATTACATTGCTAATTTGATATATACTTGTGAATCTGTATACTTCTGACTAGATCTTACGGTTTAGGTTTGATTTATTTGCTTGTAAGATCTATAAGTAATTGCATTTGCCTTATTAAAATATAATGAGAGAATGAATAAAACGGAACTTTATTGAGTAAAGCTACCTCTGGTAAAATCAACTCTTCACGTTCTATGGAATGGACATCTAACCACTCAAATTATGATCCCGGACTTTTTTTTCTGCCTTCCAAAGTGTCATCTCTTGTCCTTTTTCACTTTTTTGCTGCAACACATCATGTGTGTTTTGTTCTGCTGTCAAAACAAAACTGACTTTTGGGGTTTCTATCTTGTATCACAAGTGTGGTCCTCAGCACTGTTCAGTGTCCTGGAGAAGAAAAGTACAGCTTCCACTTTGGTTTCATGGGAGATGGTTGACATAGTTCTGAATATGTGTATACCATGAGTAATCTGCATCATACAGTACCGATAGTTCAGTTTTGTTATAGGATTCTAAGATATCCCACTTGTGCTCCTTTACAGTCATCACTTAACTTTGAGAAACATCCTGAAAAATTTTTGTGGACAAAGGATTGTTATGAAGCAAATTACAGAAGACACAGCTCTTCAGATGGGTTCAATCCTAACTTTGGATGGTCTAATGGAGGTATAACTTAGCTTTCACAGAACATCTTGAATAAATTTAGACTGTTGCTTTTGATCACTAGCTAGAAAAATAGTCTGGTGATAATAGTGCTCCCAGATTCTTATGCTTTAGTGAAATAGAGGTAACGGCAAGGTATGCCTTCTGAGTGAGGTTGACTAAGGGTTGGTCAAAGCAGTGTAATGTCAGAGTATTTCTCTCTTAGTAGAAGTGTTGAGTTAATATTCTATGCAGAGTTTACAAATGGTCAGCCACAAAAGTAGGTTGACTTGTTTTGTGGTGGACTGCAGTCCTTTTTCTCTGGCACTGTTTTATGAGATTGTTTCCTACTGCTTATGTGAGTGAAAACTTAAGTTGACCATGCTATTGCATCTTCTCTAACAATTTTGCAAAAGTAGAATACTCTTTTTCAATTATTTGTAATTGCATTTATTTAAACTTTTAAAATCTAAGGGCATTTTGGGAGCAAAAAGAATGGCTGGCCTTCACAAGGCAGAAGTGGTACAGAAAACCTACACCATCATCGGGGATACTATAGCATAGGGTCCCGTGCTCATACCAGCTCCTCCTACTGTGGAAAAAGTAAAGGACTGCCTGAAAACTGTGCACGTGATGGTAGAACTGGAAAAAAGGAAGACGAAGAAGTAACCAAACAGTTCACTGCTGAGAATTTTGTAAGTTAATTTGGTTATAATGAGTAAGGTTTCATTGTTTTTGTCAAGTGCCATTTTGTCCATTATTAACTGCTTCATGCAATTTCGCTGATTTCAGATCATATATGAGAGATTACTCTTTCTATAGGTAAAAGGGTGTTAGTCATTTGTTGAGTAACTTGTTTTTGCTTTCATATTCAGTTTTTATCATTGTTTATTATTGTAATTTTAAGCATTTAAGCAAAACTCCATTTAAGCAAAACTCCAATTAGTTTCCAGTCTAATGGTGTATGTATGTATTAAATTCTGCACATTTACCTTACTGGAAATCTGAATTATAAGCAGAGTGATGTTTCTGCCAATAGCCTTTTGAGATCTCATGCTTCAACCTAGAATTACAGGAGGTGAGAGGAAGGATGAGCTTCTTTGAAGAACCATGTGTCACTGTTTTGTATTTTGTTTTATGGATAGTTCATATCATGTTACTGCCTATGGTGTTATATTGGAAAAGATAAGCAAGTGAGCGCTAACCTGTTTGGATCTTAGCAGGAAATGTCTAATCCATATTGTGAATCTTAATTTCATTGGTCTCAGATCCAAGACTTAATTTTTAATGATGATAAAACTTTTCCAGCCATCTTTGAACCCTGAATATGAGAGGGAACAAAAACAGAATAAATCTTCAGCTGAAAGTGTGTGGAGTAAGTATTTCTGATGTTTTCTAAAAATGTAGCAGAGATCTAAGGAACTTGTATTTGAAGCACGCAGATTTTTTTTCTCAAGCATTGTAAAGGTACAGACTGAAACTCAGGAAGCTTCAATGTTGTTACAGTGTCAGCATCTTTTTATTGGAGAGGTAATACTTGTGTTTTAGTCTGTTGGTCTGTAGATACAGCCACAATTAGGATTGTTTCCTAAGAAAAAATAGATGTCTGTTTTTGTAAAGATGTCAAGAATATACCTTCAACTTATTTTGAGGGGGAGATGCAATGAAGGTAGGTCAACTAAACCAGCAAATTGATTGCTAGCTGGAGATTTTGTAGAAAATTGCCTCTGACTCATTAGAGCTGTTGGAAAAGTTTGGAGAGAAATCAAGGACTGGGAAAAGCAGGTTAGTGTGTAGAGGTTTAGGAATCTCTTCCTGAAGGGAAATATTTTAAGCTGTTGTGTTTGCAAATTACTTTGTAACAAACACAGTCCTGAAAGTAAGCCTTGAAATGAGCTGTAGTCTGAGATTTTCTTGTCTAGAGAAATTTGACTACTACTGTACAGTTCTGTAGTCAATTATTAGACCTTAAGAAGGTGGCAGCTATAGACTGCACAGGTTTTGAAAAAGTAAATTTACTAATAAAGTAAGAACCTTCATTTTTATGAAGATGAAACATTTACTTCAATTAAACATAAAAGGTATTACTAAACTCTTGGTAATCTGAAACTTTTTGAACCTTTTAAACGGTGCTTCAATTTGGTGATTCCTTCTCTTGCTTTCCCCACTGTTTTCCATTCTTCTGTAGGCCAGTGCAGTTATCTTTTGATAAAAGAACAGTGATAAGTGAATTCTTTCCTAACCACGCTGGGGAAAGTTACTTAGCATTTAGCATCTTATAGCCCTTGCAGCACTGCAGCTGCGGCTGCTGTGTGATGTGAAGTGGCTCAGTTTGATGTGATGAATGGCAAGCTCTTGAGGGTTTTTTGCATTTTCACTCTTCATAAGCAAAGGAAGGAATGTTTTTATTATGTATGTGCTGGTTTGAGAGCAATTGGGATATTTTAATAAGAGAAATTAGATTATAAGATGAGAAAGTAAAAGACTGACATCTACTCCACTCAAGTTTGCTGACCGATACAAAAGTGAGAACCTAAACATAGATAAGATAGAGCTGCTCGAGTCTGAGCTCTGGGCTGTTGGTCTCTCTCTTCCCTTGCCTTCCAGCTGGATCTGTGTAACCCAACTAATCAATTCCTGCTTCTAACCACCCCTGACTGATCTTCCCTATTTACCTGGCACATACTGGGATAAGATTGAGTGGTGGAGGGAAGGTCAAAGGGTGGTTGGGAACCCATCTTGGGGACTCTGATCTCTGGGAGGGGTGTGGTGTTTCTGTATTACCTTTTTACTGTATAGATCTGTACTATATTATAAATTTATGCTTGTATATCGTGAAAGCTGTAAATATAAAACTTCATTCATTAACTTCCAGCCTGCTGAGTCTAGTCTGGGTGATTTCAAAAGTGTGGGGGGCAGATTACTCCTGTGCTATTCCTATGCTACTGTAAAATCACAATAGTTTGGAAGGGACAAGTCATATGGTTTACAGCTAAGTGGCTTGTTACAGTTTACAGCTTGGTATCTTACTTTGCTTTGCTGTTGTGAACCTTGTTTTGTATCTTAAAAACTGAAATTAAATTCCTTTTTAAAGGAAACAATATTCAGAACAGGAGAAATGTTACCATCCCCTTCTGATGCCTGTTAAAAATGTATGCTTCTGTTGCATAACAGTTTACATTGTCTGTTTGTGATGGGAGCACACGAGTACTATGAGAAGTCCTTTCATAAAGTTCAATGAGAGCTAAGTATAGAACACTACAAATATTTTTTTACATCTACTTGCTAAACAAAGCTGAAGTCATTTATGTTTGTAGGAGTTTAAATGTAGGGCTTTTCTTTCTCTGTGAAATAGAAATGTTGGCAGTGAGAGCAGATAATCTTGGAAAGGGCTGTTAATGCAGGATTTGAATACATGTGTGAAAAGTAGTGGGGGTTTTTTGTTTGTTTGGTTTTTTTGTTAAGAGCTGTTTTTAATAGATGTCAAACTTCTAAATGTCAGTTACTTCATATATTACCTGGCTATGTCTCTTAGTTCTCTTGAACATGGAAATATAAGCTTCAGATATTCTGTTACATGCATCTGAGGTGTGCAGATAGAGAAACTAGTCATTACTGTGGTCTAGAGTAGTGTGTATGTCTTATGTTTATAGGGCCTCAGTATGGCTCATTTGTCTCTACAGTGAGCTATTAAAAAAAGTAATTTTTCTCCTAGTAACTGTAAAGAGAAATATGAATCTCTTTTGAAGATAAAGTAACTATCAACTAATAGTATTTGGATTTTAGATTTGCAAACAAGAACTGTGTAGCTGGCTTCTTTGAAGAATATAATTACTTTCAAAAAGTAAAACTCTTGCTTTGCCAAGTGAAATATTTTATAATTAGTGTAGAAAAATGAACAGAACCTTTTCTTATCCAGGTCTGTACAATGAGTTATTTGTGAAACTAATAGTGGACTAAGTTCCTGGTTTACACTTGTTTGCTCTGGACTGTATGTTGATGCAGTACCTTTTGAAATAGAAAGGCACCCACACACGTGTGTGTATTTTTATTCATACACACACTTTTCTCTTTTCCAGACAACCCTTTGAGTCTTAACTCTAGATCTCAAAGAATGCTGGTCTTTAAAAAGAGCAGTATGAAAGAACAGAAGATATTTGGATTCCCGGTAGCTGGAAGTCTTAATTCTCAGCCAATTAGGAATGGAACTGGTGCAAGTGTTTACAAAGGATTAGTCCCAAAGCCTGTAACTCCACCTACAAAGGTGAGTCTTTGATACGACTGGCATGAGCTACATGATGAAAAAATGCTATAATTCTGTATGTGTTTATTTCATCTCTGATATAACAGTTCCTGGAGTACTGTGTTTTGGACTCTAAGTGCAGCACACACTATGCTGTAGATGGATCTTTTTTTCTCATTTACTTTTCTGGAGAAGTGCAAGACCTGTCCATGGGAGAATGGAAAGGATGTTTTTAACTTGCAGAACAGTGATGCCATTTGTATGTATGATTTTCACAGAAAAAAATAAATAGGTAGTGGAGAAATAAATAGTATAAAATTACCTTCAGAATTTCAGTGTCATTCTATTCCAAGTGCGAATGCAACTTTCCCAGTTCATCCTGTGACTTTTGTTTCAGGAATTTTTCTGTGCTCCTGAAAGCATACAATGGAGAGGTTCTTAACTTTACATTAAAAACAATACTTTAAGCTGTTGAAGATTCTTGTACCTCAAATAGGAGTTTCAGTGGTTTTGAAATTTTAATCCATGTATAAAAATGTAATCAGTATTTGTGAGCAGATTAATTGCTCATAAAGAGTCTCTTTTCCATTAGAAAACAGGTGTTTGCACTGATATTATGGTTGTAGTTACGATTTGCTTTTGCTCAATCATTTTCTTGAAGATTCCTGAAAATAGTCCTATTATAGCTAAATTTCTGTTTAAAATACTGTTTAGCCTAAACAGCGGAAACTCCAAGCAAGAGAAAATAAATCTGGGATACCGTTTCCTCATGAATCTGCATGTGGTGTTGACAACTTCAATCCTTCCAAATCAACTGCTAGGGTACTTACTGTATTACAGAGTTCAGTGCAAGAGGTAAAACAATGTCTGTAATTTTTTTCAAATCTATAAAGTGTTTAATTTTGTTAGCTAACAGTATCAGTAAGTTTTATGCAGAGTTGTATTTTTTGGAAGTGAATATGTGAGAAATATGGGAGGCATGTGACTGGCCATGAAGTACTGCACAATTCATGTTGTAGGTTTGATTTGGAGTAAAAATGGTACATTAGGAAGTATTACCTGATACATTTAAACTTCAAAACTGCTTGTGATATGACATGCTTCAGAAGGTCTATGTTTTGTTAACCATGAACTCCATAAACCTCTATGTCTGAGATACAAATACCTTCCTTTTGATTTTAACTATGGATATACACGACACTGGAAGCTTGTGGTCATTCAGGAATTTCCCTCCCCCCACTTTGAATTCACTGCACTAGCTCAGACAGCTGGAAGTTAGGATGAAGCTATATACAGCACAGCACACATTTCCAGTATACAGATATTTATGATTTTATACAATTATATACAAGTTTGAAAGTAATAAAAAAATTCCAAACCCCTCCCAAATAGCAGAACCACCCAGGAGGCTCCGAACTAACTTCCTTCTCTCTGTACACCCCTGTTGTATCTCAGAACTTATGTGATATATCTTTTGCAGAGCAAGCAGAGGGGGTCAGATGCCAGAGCAGACCTCATTCTCAGACAAAGGAGTTAGAAGAAGAATGATTAGATTCAGGCAGTGACAGTTAACACAGCAAGCAGCAGCCATAGTTTGAGAAACTTTTATTTATATTTTGGGTTTTTGTATCTCTTAGCAATCCAATGGGTAACACAGACATAATTATTATTTTATTTTTGCAGCTGGTGATCTAATTTTTCTCATTAAAATATTCCAATTACCCTCAAACCAGCACAAAGCTGCAGGGGTCAGGGAGGTTTTTGTCTTTTATTCAAAGTTTTCTAAATTGATAGACTAATATTCTTTCTTTTTCTGACTCTGCTTTAGTGTAGTTGGTCAAATTCTTCATCACCTGTTGACAAAGTTGGTCAGCCTTGTTTTATAAAATTGAGAAGAATGCAAACTCGTAAGAAGAGAGATTCTTTGAAAACCTTGGAAGATGATAAAGTGGAAGAAAAACATGATAATGAGAATGATGCTGGGCAAGAGAAGGTAATTTTTTCATAGGTATTGTAGATCTAGCAGTAATAACTTTTGAGTGGACCATAATTACTATTTGTTTTACTGTAAGCAGCTGTTAGGTCATGGTCTTGGAACTCTACATGAAGGAAAGGAATTATGTTTTGATTAAGTTATAAAAGTGTTCTAAGTACTTTAATCATGGAATCATACAATGGTTTAGGTTGGAAGTGACCTCAAAAATATCCAGTTCCAACCTCCTGCCATGGGCAGGGACACCTCCCACTAGAACAGTTTGCTAAAGGCCTCATCCAGCCTGGCCTTGAGCGCCTCCAAGGAGGGAGCATCCACAACCTCCGGTGACAATATGTTCCAGTATCTCACCACTCTCACTGTAAAGAACTTCCCCCTAACATCCCGTTTAAATCTCCTCTCTTCCAGTTTAAACCCATTACCCCTAGTCCTGTCATTATGAGACCCTGTCAATAGTCCTTCCCCATCCCTGCTGTAGACTCCTTTCTGATACTGGAAGGCTACTATAAGATCTCCTTGAAGCGTTCTCTTCTCCAGGCTGAAGAGCCCCAACTCTTGTAGCCTGTCCTCTTAGCAGAGTTGCTCCAGCCCTTTGATCGTCTTCGTGGGCCTCCTCTGGACTCACTCCAACAGTTCCATGTCCTTCTTGTGCTGGGGGCTCCAGAACTGCACACAGTACTCCAGGTGAGGTCTGATGAGAGCAGAGTAAAGGGGGAGAATCCCCTCCCTTGCCCTGCTGGCCACGCTGCTCTTGATGCAACCCAGAACACAGTTGCTGTCTGGGCCACATGCGCACTCTGTCTCATGTTGAGCTTTTCATCAACCCAGACCCCCAGGTCCTTTTTCTCAGGGCTTTTCTCTAGCCATTCACCACCCAGTGTGGAGTTGTGCTTGGGGTTGCGCCCACCCAGGTACAGGACCTTACACTTGGCCTTGTTGAATTTCATGGGGTTGGCCTGGGCCCATGTCTCCAGCCTGTCCAGGTTCCTTTGGATGGCATCCCTGCCCTCTAGCAAGTTGACTGTGCCACACAGCTTGGTGTCATCTGCAAACTTGCTGAGGGTGCACTTGATTCCTGTGCTTCTTAGAATTTTGAGATTTTCTTTCTGAAGTATGTGTTCATGCATGTTAATAATTTTGGTACACCTGTGTCTTGAGCAACAATAAAAAGAGCACATTTAAGTGAATGCACTAACCTAGTCATAGAATCATTTAGGTTGAAAAAGTTCTTTAAGGTCATTGAGTCCTATCTAACCTAATACTGCCACTTTACTACTAAATCATGGAATTGTAGGATGGCTTGGGTTGGAAGTGACCTTTGGAGGTCATCTAGTCCAACCCGTGCCCCTAAGTGCCACCTTTCTGTGTTTTAAAAATATCTCCAGGGATGATGAATCCACTATTTCCCTGGGTGACCTGTTACAGTGCTTTAAACTCTTTCTATTGAGAAGCCTTTCCTGATATCCATCCTAAACCTCCCTGGCACAACTTGAGGCTGTTTCCTCTCATCCTGTCGCATGTGACTAGGGAGAAGAGACTGACTTCCACTTCACTACAACCTGTTTTTAGATAGTTGTAGAGAGTGATAAGGTCTCCCCTCAGCTTCTTTTTCTGCAGGCTAAACAACCCCAGTTTTCTCAGCTGCTCCTTCTAAGAGCAGACTCTTTACAAATTTTGTTGCCCTTTTTTGCACATGCTCCAGCACCTTAGTGTCATTTTTGTAGTGAGGGGACAAAACTAAACTCAGTACTCAAGGTGCTGCCTCAACAGTACTGAGTACAGGGGCACAATTATTTTCCTGCTTCTGCTGGCCACGCTGTTCCTGTTACAGGCCAGGATGCTGTTGGCTTTCTTGGCTACTTGAACACACTTGGCTCATGTTCACTTGGCTGCTAGCCAGCACCACAAGATCCTTTTCCATTATGCAGCTTTCCATCCACTGTGCCCCAAACCTGTACTATTGCGTGGGGATGTTGTAACCCAAGAGCACTTGGTCTTGTTTAAACCTCATACAACTGACATTGGCCTATAAGCCCACCCTGTCCAGATTCCTCTGTATAGCTTTCCTACCCTCAGTGAGATCAACAGTCCTATCGACTTGGAATTCTTGGCAAATATACTGAGGATCCGCTTGTCCAGATCATTGACAAAGGTATTGAGTATAACTGGCTTCAGTTCTGAGCTCTGAGGAATACTGTTTGTGACTAGCTGTGACCTGGATTTAACTCCATTCAACACTGCTCTTTGGACTCTGCCTTCCAGATGTGTTCTTTTTTTTTTACCCACTCATCCAAGCCATGAGCCAACATCTCTCTGAGAATGCTGTGGGAAAAAAAGGCTTTACTGAAGTCTGGGTAAATATAATCCACAGCCTTTTGCTTGCATTGTCAAGGAAAGAGATCAGGCTTGTCAAGCAGAACCTGCCTCTCATTAGCCTCTGCTGACTGGCCCTGATCATTGGTTCTCCTGTATGTGTTGTGTGATGGCACTTAAACTCCATGACCTTCCCCAGCACTGAGATCAGGCTAACAGGTCTGCAGTTCTGTGGATTTTCAATTTTGCTCTTAATGTAGATGGGTGTCACACTTGCTAACCTAACATACTCTATGCAGACAGTACAAGATTTTCAAGCTCTCAATCAGGGTGTTAACCCGAGTTCTTTATACATGTGTATACTGAATTACTGCTCCTATGACTATATAAAGAATAGAGTACTGCTGGCTATCTAAATGCTCTAACTAGAAAGGAAATGGTCTGTGAACCAAGTTTTTCCATGAATTGTTTTGCAACTAACATACAAGGTACAAGATACTGTTCTTCACAAGTCTGTGGAGTGGGTATTGCAAACTGTGGACGTATGAACAGAATTACCTTTGAAGTAGTATAGTGTCTCCATTTTAGTTTAAATTAAACAGAATCACTGAATTGCAGCTCTTGCAGACATTTACTTGTGAATTGACTTTTTTTTAGACTTTGTAATGTATGATTATTTTTAACAGGAAAAGAAGCCCTTTAACTTGTGCAACAGCAACAGTCCTTGTCGTGAAAGAGATATAAACCAAAACTTGGAAAACAAAGTTCTGCAGGACAATGGCAATGCTTCAATTACACTTCAACAGGTTTTTCAGTCTTCAGTTTTCCCTCAGGCAGATAGTGTTTCAAGCTTCCTTGAGGCGGAGTATAGGTATGTACTTTATATAATGTAATGTTCCCTCATGGTACATGAGCATATCATAAATTCTTAGTACAGAAATCAGAATCTAAAAAATGAAGGTGCATATTTGGGACCTAGAGCTCTTTATGGAGGTGATTACATGAAGGACTTTTTTTTTGCTGACATCTGGCTAAATCAAGTACCTGACAGTTGACATCCAGTGTTAGTTCCTCTTTCTTCCCTATTTCAATATAATCATCATTCTTCTGCTCCAAGTGTCAGTTTCTTGTGTCAGTCCTCACATATACTTTAGAAACTCTTTTATTTTTTTATGGAATAGATACAATTTCCTGTAATATGTAAGGGCAGGAGGCTTGTGCTTTGCCTGAAGAAGGTGCTGGTAAAAACTCTGGAGCAAGAATCTTACTGTTTTCAGTGTTATGCATCTTGGTGTCTTCACTTTTGGATAGGTCCTGTTTTCACAATGTCTTCACACGTAAGCCTACTTTCTTCCTGCTGAGGTAGTCATAGAATCACAGAATGGTTCAGGTTGGAAGGGAAATCATCTAGTTCCAACCCCCTGCCATAGGCAGGGACACCTCTCACTAGAACAGGTCACTCAAGGTCTCATCCAACCTTGTTGACCCCCTCCAGGGAGGGAGCAGCCACAACCTCCCTGAGCAACCTATGCCAGTGTCTCACCACCTTCACTGTAAAGAAATTCCTCCTAACATCCTGTTTAAATGTTCCCTCTGCCAGTTTAAAACCATTACTCCTCATTCTGTCATTGTAAGACCTTGTAAATAGTCCCTCCCCAGCCTTCCTGTAGGCCCCCTTTAGATACTGGAAGGCTACTATAAAGCCTCCTTGAGACCTTCTCTTCTCCAGGCTGAAGAGCCCCAACTCTTGTAGCCTGTCCTCTTAGCAGAGTTGCTCTAGACTTCTGAGTATCTTTGTGGCCCTCCTCTGGACTTGCTCTAACAGTTCCATGTCCTTCCTGTGTTGGGGGCTCCAGAACTGCACACAGTACTGCAGGTGGGGTCTGATGAGAGCAAAGTAGGAGAATCCCCTCCCTTGCCCTGCTGGCCACACTGCTCTTGATGCAGCCCAGGACACAGTTGCTGTCTGGGCCACACATGTACACTGTTGTCTCATGCTGAGCTTTTCATCAACCCAGACCCCCAGGTCCTTTTCTTCAGGGCTGCTCTCCAGCCATTCACCACCCAGTGTGGAGTTGTGCTTGGATTGCGTCCACCCAGGTGCAGGACCTTACACTTGGCCTTGTTGAATTTCATGAGGTTGGCCTGGGCCCATATCTGCAGCCTGTCCAGGTCGCTCTGGATGGATCCCTGCCCTCTAGCAAATCAACTGTGCCACACAGCTTGGTGTCATCTGCAAACTTGCTGAAGGTGCACTCGATTCCTCTGTCCATGTCACACTGGTCCCAGCACTGACCCCTGAGGGATGCCACTTGTCACTGGTCTCCAGGTNACAGAGTCAAAGGCCTTACTCAGGTCCAGGTAGATGACATCAGTTGCCCTTCCCTTGACCACTGCTGCTGTGACTTTATCACAGAAAGCCACCAAAGTTGTCAGGCATGATTTGCTCTTGGTGAAGCCATGCTGGTTACCACCAGTCACCTCTGCTTTGCTTTCCATCTGCCTTAGCAGAGTCTTCAGGAGGATCTGCTCCATGATCTTGCCAGGCACAGAGGTGAGGCTGACTGGTCTGTAGTTCTCAGGGTCGTCCTTTTTTCCCTTCTTGAAGGTAGGTGTTATGTTTGCCCTTTTCCAGTCAGCAGGAACTTCACCAGTCTGCCATGACCTTTCAAGTACAATGGACAGAAGTTTGGCAACTTCATCTGCCAATTCCCTTGGGACCTGTGAGTGGATCTCATCAGGCCCCATGGACTCGTGTGTTTAGATTCCTCAGGTACTCACAAACATGATCTTCAATTATAGTGGGCAGATCTTCCTTCTCCCTGTCCTTACTTTTGTCATCTGGGACTTGGTCATTGTAGCTGGAGCCCTTGTTGCTGAAGACTGAGGCAAAGAAGTAATTGAGCATCTCAGCCTTATCCATATCCCTCGTTGCCAGCTCTCCATTTTCCTTCTGGAAGGATCCCACATTCTCCCTGGACTTCCTTTTCTCACTTTAATGTCCATAGCCAGATTCAATTCCAGCTGTGCTTTAGCTTTCCTAACCTGATCTCTGGTTTCATGAACAATTTCTTTGTATTGGTCCCAGGTTACCTGTCCTGTCTTCCACTCTCTATAGGCTTTCTTCTTGCATCTAAGTGTGTCCAGGAGCTCTCTATCCATCCATGCAGGCCTCCTTGCATTCTTAGCTGTCTTCCTCTTTTTGAAGATGCATTGCTTTTGGGCCTGGAGGGATGATCCTTGAACATTGTTCAGGTTTTCTGGGCCCTCCTCCTTTCCAGAGTTTTTTCCCATGGCACCCTGCCATGGGAAGAGACTGAATTCTGCTCTTCTGAAGTCCAGAGCAGTGAGTTTGCTATGCCTTTTCCTTGATGCCTTAAGAATCTTAAACTCTACCATTAGAATCTTAAACTCTACTATTTCATGGTCACTGTATCCAAGGCTACTCTTCAGCTTCATGTCACTCACCAGCCTCTCCTTGTTGGTGAGGACTAGGTCCAGCATAGCACCTTTTCTTGTGGGTTCCTCTAGCATGTGGAGGAGGAAGTTATCATCAAAACAGTCCAGGAACCTCTTAAATTGCTGGTGCTCTGCTGTGTTGTCCTTCCAACATGTGGTTGAGGTGTCCCCCATGAGGATTAGGGCATGTGAGTATGAAGCTTCTCCTGTTTGTAAAGGGCCTCATCTGCTTTGCCTTCCTGATCAGGAGGTCTGTAGGGAGACTCCTACTAGGATGTCCCCTTCCTGTGCCTTCCCTTTAACTTTTACCCTTAAGTTCTGTTTTAGCATTGCACATTCCCAGGAGGAGCTCCATGGACTCTAGTTTATCACTGATGTAGAGGGCAACACCCCTTCCCCTTCTCCCCTGCCTGTCCCTCCTGAAGAGTCTATCATCATCTATCCCTACACTGCAATCATGAGAGATCCATCCCACCATGTCTCAGTGACGCCAATGACATCATAACCCTGGAGACTTGCACATATTTGTAATTCTTCCTGTTTTTTCCCCATGCTCCTTGCATTAGTGTAGTGGAATTTCAGTTGTGCCTCTACTGGAGCTGACTTACCCACTGATTTTCCTTTGTCCTGTTCTTTGGGCACTGTTGGACTTCTTACACTAGCTGAAGCACACACTGATTGTTGCATCTTTGGATGTCTTAAGCTTAGTGACAAGAGAAATGTCTCCTGTTTTCTTCTCATCTAAGACCAATTCTTACTTTAGTCCATCTGTGCTGAAAAGTCAGCCTCTGATGTTGAGTGAGACTTAAGGGCAAAGAAACCTGTTCTGGGTCTGACATTAGTATGTGCTAGAAAAAAAAGAAATATGAGGCCATTGCATCATGAATTTGTTCACATGGAGGGATACTGCTTGTATTCCTCTTGGCTGCTTTGTTATCCATGAAAACATGCAGATGCCCTCAGTGTGAATCTTTCTCTCTTCATACTAATTTCAAGGGTTTACTGTGCTTCTCCACTAGAGCAGTTATGCAAAGGAAACACATTTTGCTTTTCTACCTCAAACATATTTCTTGCATTAAAATAAACTTTTTATCACGTGTAGTGGTAAAACAAGGTAATTTGTGAAGGACCTGAGAGCTTTTCAACTTCTGTGTTTTGTCTATCTTATGTAAGGCTTATAAGCAACCTTTATGCAAGTTACCTATATGTAACACATTTAGAGAAGGATAAATTTGGCATTTAATCAATCCTGTTGCATTCTAACTGCACCTCAGAGATTAGAGGGATTAGGGGTAGCTGGAGTTATCTCTTAATAGCTAAGGCAGTTTCATGCTGTGTCTGCAGGCCCAGCAACAGATGTCTGCTGTATGCCCAGCCACATTCAAAAGCAGCAGTCGGGCTCATGAGAAGTGTGGTTTATTTACATTCAACACACAGAGATTCCTTAAGGGTGGTGACAACAAACACACTGAGCTACAGACTGGCTCTGTAGCTCTAAAATATGACTACAAACTTGAACTGGGAAGTGCTCAGCATTAGCAAATTGTTACAAATCTTACCCAAAAGGTGTCACTTTTGGGGTGGCTTATCTGTTGTTCTATCCCTGCTGTTTGGTATTGAAGTCTTCTTCCCTTCCAAATGAAATATGAAACTGGGATAATATTTATATCTTGTCATCTATTGTTGTACAGAGTGTTTGGGGTGGAACTGTGGTCAAGCTATTGTTGCTGGTGGTCAAACGGTTGTTCCTTCATCAGTTGCACAAGATGTTTCTTAGTTTTGGAGTAAGTTCTTCAGTCAGGAGTCCTGCAGATGATAAGTGGAAGAATGGAACTGTGTGGCCTCCACCTTCATTCTTCCTGGTGCTACTACACTACACACGATCATAGCCAAAAAAACCTAATAAGTGATGTGACTAAAACTCATTTGGATATGGTGCTTGGGGATGTGGTTAGGGTGAACCTTGTAGAATAGGATTATCAGTTGGACTTGGTGATCCTGAGGGTCTTCTTCAAGCTGAATGTTGCTGTGATTCTGTGCTGTGTGAAAACAGACCATCAGGTCTGTGCCTGCTCTAGTCACCATCTGCTTATTGGCAACATTTTGCTCTGTAATTTTCTACTCATTTATGCTTCCAACAGTTGGCAGAGCTTGAAATGTCTTGAGTGTATGTAGCAATTCCTTAAAGTGTTTGTTTTTGATTGAAAGGTTATTAAAGATGATGGGTTGGCAGGAAGACTGTGAAAATGACGAATCATGTGCTCCACTGACAGAGGATGAAATAAGAGAATTCCAAGTAATTTTTGAACAGGTAACACTAAAGCTGATATTCGTTAGGAACTTGTAGTTTGCTGCCATAAATTAATGTCTTTCAGGAAGATTTGCAGTAATTTTGGAGAGTAGGGATTTTACTGTTTCAATACCATTTTGGTGTACTATGCTTTTGGAAGAATAGTTTCTTAAAAAAAAATAAGCCAGTGTATCTTGTAGGTAAAGCCTATTCTCAAAATATCAAGAGAAGTGTAAGGGAGTGATGAGTAGTTTCAATATTGTTAGTAGTAGAATTGCACAGGCTTTACAGCTCCTCAGCTTAGCCTGAGGAAAGGCAATTGCGTTCAAAGTTTTTATGCAGTTTCCTTGATTCTCCAAAATCTGTTGTAAAGTGAAGCACATTAACAGTCTAAAAAGGCAATCTGGATTTGATTTTAAAAGNCTATCTATATATATAATATAACTGATGGTGTGTGTGAGGAGGACCTGGAAGGGAAAATCTTTTGCAATGTTAAATTTGAATATTTGATATTTTCTACAAGTTAGCCACACACATTTGTTAGAGAACATGGAATAATAAACTGTAAAATGCTTGGCTTATTCAGCTTTCTTCCTTATCATAGAATTGTTTTTTATCTTTCTCTTCTGTATTCTTGACTTCATGACCCTTTTAGTACAGACATTTGCAGCACTGTGGAAAAAGGGTCTGTGTTGCAGGAAAGACTGGAAGGAAGGAGGGATCACTGGTGCAAGACACATGAGGAAGTGGATGAGAACAGTGTAAGCTTGCAGTCACTGCAGCAGGAGCATAGCATGGTGGCAGGTGCTTGGGTACAGGTGTCTAGCCCAGCAGTGAAGGCCCAAAGTTTTCCCTTGTGTATATTTATGAAAAAGTAGTGCTGTGAATGTAATGTATGCCAGAGATGAAAATGTCAAGAATGTTGAAATCTAACATTGTTGCTTAGCATTTTCTTTACCTAAATACATTTTGTTTTCTCGTTTCAGTTTAAAAAAGCTGGCCTTTGGAAAAATAGTGTTTTGAAAAAAAGCCTCAATTGTGATTTTAAATTTAGCCCCTGGAAAAGCAGCACTTTCAAACCTGCTCTTGAGGATGAGGATTCTGAGACAAGCAGCAGTGATACGTCAGATGATGATGATATATGAACACTTTCACAATGTCTGTGGAAGACCACTTTGATTTCATAAAATATGGGGATATGTGTGGTCCAAATAAATTTTTTACTGTATGTAGTAACATATCAGCTGGAAGAGAATGATGGAACTTTTCCCTAGAGAAAGCAAGGAATGTAATTTTGGGTGTGTTGAATGTTACTATTTATTTGTAAACAATGTTGTAGAATGAGGTCTTGGGTTGACCCAGTATATATTTTCTTCTCACTGAAGCGTTTCTGGCTATCAGTGTGACAGTGTAACAACTCAGACCTCCACGTTTGATAATAAAAGCAAAGAATTGTGTAACTTCTTCTTCTAAAGTTTCTGTCTTAATGTCCAAACCTGTAAGGGGGAAAAAAACCAGAAGTTTGAGATAGTATTTTGCTTGCCAACTAATTTCTTACAGTGGAAACACTTGGGTCCACTTTGTATGTAAAAAAGCCAACATAGTGTGTTGGGTAAAATGAGCAAAGCGCATTAAACTTCCTTAATTGAGCTGTTGTACAGTTCTTCTTCTTCCACATATAACTGTAATTTAGCCATTTGTAGTGTAGCCATTGTTATTAATGGCAAAAGACTCTTATGGTACAGTTCCAAATTTCTAGAACTAACCTGAAAACTTTATGGATCCAGTATTCTTGCAGTGAGAACACATCTTTGGACCCTGGTGTCCCAGAAACACAGATCTCATACACAGTCTCCACCCTCCAGCATCTCAATTAAAAACAGGTTTGAAATTTTGATTCCAGTAGACAAGGCCCATAAGGTGCAAATAATCCAACAGCACACGGCAGATACTGCAAAAAGGAAGGATGTGTGCTTGTAGTGGGACACTGCTGAAAGACACTGAAAGGCCTATCTGCCTGCGTGCCAGGGAGTATGTGAGGTATGCCTACTTCCTATAGCTAAGATCTGTAGTGTTGCAGTGAGGGTGCCTCGACTTGTCAGAAGCATGGACTACTCTCCATTATTCCACTTCCATATTGGCATGAACACCACCATAAGACCAGACTTAGCAGAATCAAGAGAGGCTATAAAGCCCTAGGGGAGAAAGTGAAGAATCTTGGTGCCTAAATCATATTTTCTTCCATATTACCAGTTCAAGGATTGGGGTCAGGCAGAAATAGACAAGTAATGCAGATCAGCTTATGGCTAGGTGGTTACTGTTACTGCAAGAGTTTTGGCTTTTACGATAATGAGGCCTTCTATAAGAACTACAACCTTCTAGGCAGGGATGGAATCTACCTGTCTAAAAGAGGCAGGGGAATCTTTGGCGGCAAACTGCCTGATGTAGCATGTACCAAACTGAAGGATTTGGTAGGGGGGAACCAAAATTGCAATGTCCAAGCCACCCTCATCATAACAACCAATTGGGGAATTAAGCAGGTCAACTGGAGTAGTGTAAAATGTGCATTAGCTGTCTCTCCAAATGAGAAACAGAAACCCAAGCAAGTATGTATAGTACTGCATGAAGTCTGGGAAACAAACAAGGAACTGAAGCTCAGTACCCAGTCAGGAAGTCTGGGTCACATGAATAACTGAAACTTGGTGGGACAACTCACTTGAGTGGTGGATTGTGATAGATGGCTATAGGCCATTTTGTAAAAACAGGCAGGGTAGAAGAGGTAATGAAGTTGTGCTCAAATAGAACCTTGAAAGTGTCAGAGAACTCTGTGGTAATGCCTTCTGTTANTTTTTTAATATAATACATTTTTTCCATTTCTAAGTAAAGAAGTTGATATCTATGAATTTTGGGCCAAAGAGAGGCAGGAGTTTTAAAATTAGTTTGACCTTGCCCACTTTGGTGTGTCTAACGTTGAATTCAAGTCAGTCAAAGCACTCCTTAACATGTAATGCTACTCCTCTTCCCTTGTCTATCCCTTCTAAAGAGCCTGTAGCCATCCACTGCATCACTCCAATCATGGAAATCATCCCACCATATTTCTGTGAGGGCAATTACATCATGGTTTCCCTGGTACACAACAGCTTCCAATTCCTCATGATCCAAGGTAGAGATATTGCCTCTAATGCCTCTCCCACAGGTATGCTGGTACGTTGCATTCAAGCTCCTTTCTAGTGACTCCATTTTCACTCCTGCCCCTCTTCATACCTATTTTAAATCTCTGACAGCCTTGGCATCTCCCTTCCTAAACCCCTTTTACCCACTGCGGGATAGGCTATTCCCATCCGTTGCTAACAGGCCTGGCCTCTTGCAAACAAAGCCATGGTCAAAAACTGCAACACCCTGCCAGTAAAACCATGCTTGGAGCCAGGCATTAATCTGCTCTGTCACCTCTTGGCTAATCCCTCATCATTTCCCACAACTGGAGAGATAAAGGAGAACAACACCTGTGTTACCAATCCCTTGACCAGACGTTTTAAGGCTCTCAGATCCTTCTTCATTGTCCTTGTAGGATTTCTTATTTCATCAC
The DNA here is from genome assembly GCA_013396835.1 of Psilopogon haemacephalus. Lineage (NCBI taxonomy): Eukaryota > Metazoa > Chordata > Aves > Piciformes > Megalaimidae > Psilopogon > Psilopogon haemacephalus. The sequence goes on along the minus strand of VWZI01001534.1, from coordinate 3,474 downwards.
TGCCTACCTGAAACACAAAAGGGGATAGTAATCTGAGGGCTGTTCTAGGGAAGGGAGCTTCTTCCTTATGTCTTTAACTGGGCCCCTGGGAGGCGACAGACCTCCCTGTGTAGCAGGTCCAGCGTGCATATCAGGCCTTCTGCTCCCTTAAGCAGTCAGTCCCCATGACAATAACCTGTCTTTACTGAAGAGGTTTTGATGCAAGGGGCAGTTCAACTAGACTTTGGTGACACCTCTAAGCAGGGACAGCCATCATCCTCACCGTTGTCCAGTTCCCCTTGTAGAACATTGTATGTGTCTTTGTCTCCATCTTCATTCTCCTGGCTGTCAACTCCCAAAGCCCCATACCTATTGTAGAAGGGCAGCTGGGTAGGTGGAGGGGCAGGGAGGGGTGAGGAGGTTCTTGCTTGTCTCTCTGAGGAGGGACCTTTCTCCATTCCTCCCTGTTCTTACGTCCCCTCATTTTGTCTGGTGACAGGAGGAGAGGATGTCCTCCACTACTTGTAGAGCCTGTTTCTACTGCATTGGCAGCAGGGTGGTTCCACTAATCTATCTCGCTTTCACACTCTTTGATCGTTCTCAGTCTCTCTCTCTGTTCAACCACCTGCCTGAGCAGTTGTTTATTTGATCACACTGTACACAAGCGGTGCCTCTCACTCCAGGCTCAGGCACTCATTGCAGCCAGAGACTTGCAGAGCTGCATGCCTGGTCTGAGTTTCCACACTCTTTCACCCTGTGCCTCTTGGCCATGCTGTGACCACAATATTCTCTCTGTCCAGGAAGGAACCAACCGCTGCTCACTGCTTCCCTCTCGCCCTGCTCACTCACTCCTGCACACAGCTTCTTCTCCCCTATCCCTGAGGCCTGGTCACCCTAGACTCATGATTTTATCTATTGCACTGGCAGAGGCTCAGCGCCCTGCCCAACAAGCTGCAAACAGTTGCAGTGCCCCTTGTGGCATGCACAATCGCTGTTTGTCCTTCAGCAGCTGAACCCCTTTTTTTTTTTTTTTTTTTTTTTTTGTTTTTTTTTTTTTTTTTTTTTTTTGGTTTTGTTTTGTTTGTTTGTTTGTTTTCCCCAGTGTTTGTTGTTCTCTCAGCACACAATGCTCGCTGGGATCCAGTGACATAGCTCCTTGCCTGTCTAGAAGGATGCTCCCTGTTCACCTGCAAAGAAAGACCAAGTTATTAGTCTCTCTGCCAGCACTGGTCTTGGTGCTGGAGCTGGTCCTGGTGCTACTGCTTCACCAGAAAGCTGGTCTCGCGCTGGCTCAGCCTTTTCCTTCCCCTCTCCTGCATTATTGATTTTTTACTAACATTGACACTTTTATGTAGACTTTTCTATTTTTCACATCCTGTCACCAGCATCTTCTGCCTATCTTAATTACTTAGTGATATCTGCATATACAATATTTATTACTAAATGAAAACTGTTTTCTTAGGTGTTTCTGGAAGTGGGATGTAGGCTTCCCCTTCTCCTTCCTCCCCCCAATTCCCTGTCCCACACCTTTTTTGTTTTCTAGTTTAGTAACGAGTATCACCTCTGTAATTAACCTTTTAGGAAGATACAGTCATTACAGACAAATTACATAATACCAGGTGAATAAATAGGAAATTTACAGGTTGCAACTGCGAAAAGTCAGAGAACATAGAAACAAGACAAATACTTACATTGGCAGCTACTACTTCAGGTACCTGCTGCCAACAAGGAAACATCATGTGGTAGTGATGACATGGGGAGTAGAGATGGGCCAGCAGTTACAGAGCTGTCTGAGCATGGACAGGTCCAAGTACGACTGAGAAAAGAGTGCTCAGAGAACAGGGTAAAGGAAAATCAGTAAGTCAGCTCCAATACAGGCATAACTGAAATGCCACTAAATTAATGCAATGAGCATGGGGAACAAAGAGGAAAAATTGCAAATATGTGCAAATCTCCAGGGTTACGATGTCATTGGCATCACTGAGTGTGTTGGTTTGAGCTAGTTGGAGAATCTGAGTGACAAATTAAACATAGCGTGCCACTTCACCCAGTTTTATTGAGAGAGAAGAAAGAAGATTGTTTTGAGAATGTTCCCAAAACATCCAGATAAGCCAGTGTGCTTGCCCAGTCAGTCAGCTCTGGGTCAGTGCAGGCTTCAGCAGCTTCTTTCCTTTGTCTCTCTGCCTTTGAACTAATTCAGAGTAAAATCACTAAAACCATTCGTTCCTTCCTGCCACTAATCTTTCTGACCGATCTTCAGCTTATCTGCAGCATCATCAAGTGGTGAGATAAAGCTGGGGGAAGGAGGGAAAGGTGGAAGGGCGGGGTTTGGTTTCCCTCTCTTGGGGATTTTGGTCTCCAGAAGGGGTGTGGTGTCTGTATTCCTTTTTTACTGTATATTTCTGTAAANACACTGAGACATGGTGGGATGGATCTCATGACTGGAATGTAGGGATAGATGGTTACAGAGGGACAGGCAGGAGAGAAGAGGAGAGAGTGTTGCCCTCTACACCAATGATAAACTAGAGTCCATGGAGCTCCTCCTGGGAATGTGCAATGCTAAAACAGAGAGCTTAACAGTAAAGGTTAAAGGGAAGGCATGGGAAAGGGACATCCTAGTAGGAGTCTGCTACAGACCTCCTGATCAGGAAGGCAAAGCAGATGAGGCTCTTTACAAACAAACAGAAGAAGCTTCACACTCACAGGTCCTGGTCCTCATGGGGGACTTCAACCACCCTGACATCTGTTGGAAGGACAACACAGCAGAGCACCAGCAATCTAAGAGGTTCCTGGACTGCACTGATGATAACTTCTTCCTGATGATAACTACACCATGCTCATATTTCCAAAGTCCAACATGATTTGATGTGGTGCAGATACAGAGCCTCAGTCAGCTGGTGTGTGGGGGCTTAGTTCTAGTCCTATGTAATGATCCATTCTGGTAGTTCAGAGATGTGCCAGAAGTCTGCACAGCGTCTAGCTTACATGGTTATCTGCCTGCACTGTTATTTCAGTTTCTTTTTCACTGCTGTATGGTAGTGGAAAAGCTTTGATTTTCAGTGAGGAACTTATGTTATTTTTACTTACAGGAGAGCTCAGTAGCATGCTGGTCTTTTGCTACCTTAAGAAACATTTTCTTTAGTCACTGAGGAAATCTGTTTTCAGCTGACTTCTTGATTTTCACATTCTTGGGAAGTGTGGCTTGAAATAATTTTTTTTTGTTTGTGGCATCCATCCACAAGAAGGGACGGGACGAAGACCTGGTAAATTAGAGGCCTGTCAGCCTGACCTCAGTGTCGGGCAAGATTATGGAACAAATCATCCTGAGTGCAATCGCATGACACCTATAGGTTGGCCAAGGGATCAGACCAGCCAGCATGGATTTAGGAGGTGCAGGTCCTGCCTAATAAACCTGACCTCCTTTTATGACATGCCTGGTGAATGTGGGAAATAGAATCATAGAATCATAGAATGGTTTACGTTGGAAGAGACCTC
>VWZI01001533.1:9110-20909 GCA_013396835.1 Psilopogon haemacephalus | reverse complement strand
AAGGAAAGGAAAGGAAAGGAAAGGAAAGAATGGAATAGGATTAGTGTAGAATAGACTAGACTAGACTAGACTAGAATAGAATAGAATGGAATGGCATACAACGGAATGAAATAGAATGGAATGGAATGGAATAGAATAGGATTAGTGTAGAATATAATAGAATAGCATAGAATGGAATGGAATGGAATAGGATTAGTGTAGAATAGAACAGCATAGAACAGAACAGAACAGAACAGAACAGAACAGAACAGAACAGAACAGAATAGAATAGAATAGAATAGAATAGAATAGAATAGAATAGAATAGAATAGAATAGAATAGAACAGAACAGAATAGAATAGGCCAGGTTGGAAGAGACCTACAAGCTCATTCAATCCAACCTATCCCCCAGCCCTATCCAATGGCACTCAGTGCCCATCCAGGCTTTGCTTGAACACCTCCGGGGATGGGGACTCCACCACCTCCCTGGGCAGCCCATTCCAATGCCAATCACTCTCTCTGCCAACAACTTCCTCCTAATGTCTCAGCCTATACCACCTGTGGCACAACTTGTGCGAATGGCATCCTGGGGTGCACCAGTCAAAGTGTGGTCAGCAGGTCTATGGAGGTCTTTATCCCACTCTGCTCTTTCTTAGTCAGACCATACTGTGTCCAGTTTTGGGCTCCCCAGTTAAGGAGAGACAGAGACCTGATGGAGAGAGTCCAGCAGAGAGGCACAGGGATGAGGGGCTGATTCTATGATTAAATGATCAGTTCCTGTGCAAAGAAGCCTGCAGCAAGAATCTGCTGGAGGATTGGGTGAAACTTATTTACACTCATAGATGCACTTAGTAGCTGAATGGTTTGCTGGGCTTCAATGCAAACTTCTATAGAATTCTAGAATAGTTTAGGTTGGAAGGGAGCTCAAAGCTCAGCCTGTCCCAACCTCCCTGTGCCATAGGCAGGGACACCTCCCACTAGAACAGGTCACTCAAGGCCTCATCCATCCTGGTCCTGAACACCTCCAGGGAGGGAGCAGCCACAACCTCCCTGGGCAACCTGTGTCAGTGTCTCTCCACCCTCACTGCAAACAACTTCCTCTTCACATCCACTTTCAGTCTCCCCTCTGCCAGTTCCAGCCCATTCCTCCTCATTCTGTCATTACAAGACCCTGTCAGTAGTCCCTCCCCAGACCTCCTGCAGCCCCCTGCAGATTCTGCAAGGCCACTCCAAGGTCTCCTGGCAGCCTTCTCTTCTCCAGGCTGCAGAGCCCCAACTCTCTCAGCCTGTGCTCAGAGCAGAGCTGCTGCAGCCCTCTCAGCATCTTGGTGGCCTCCTCTGCACTGGCTCCAACACTTCCATGTCCTGCTTGTGTTGGGGGCTCCAGAGCTGTACACAGCACTCCAGGTTATATTGCTGTATGTATTTAGAATCATAGAATCAGTCAGGGTTGGAAGGGAGCACAAGGATCAGCCAGTCCCAACCCCCCTGCCATGCCCAGGGACACCCTACCCTAGAGCAGGCTGCCCACAGCCTCTGCCAGCCTGGCCAAAAACACCTCCAGGGATCTGGCCCCAAACACCTCCCTGCAGGGGCAACCCATTCCAGCCTCTCACCACTCTCATGCTCAACAACTTCCTCCTCACCTCCAGCTTCAATCTCCCCACCTCCAGCTTTGCTCCATTCCTCCTAGTCCTCTCACTACCTTATTTGCATTCATCTCATGCCAAACCACCACAATCAGACTCAGAGTTTGTCCTGCCTCTGGAATATCTGTGTCTGGCAGTCTCATACCTGGAGAAGGAGAGCATTGCACTGAATGATGAGCTTTCAAATCTTCTTCAAAGTCAAGAAAAAAGTCTTCAAAGTCACGCTCATCTGTGTGGGAAGAGGCACCCAGATGTGACATTGCAATTCCATGATTCCATGACATCCTCACAAGTGAGCTTTAGTAAGTGTGGGTTGGATGAGTGGATGAGTGAGGTGGGTTGAGAAGTGGCTGAACGACAGAGGACAGAGGCTTGGGAGCAGTGGTGCAGGGTCTGGGTGGAACCTGTAGCTAGTGCTGCTCTCCAGGGGTCGCTGCTGGGTCCAGTCTTGTTCAACACATTCCTCAAGGCCCTGGCTGAGGGAGCAGAAGGGACCCTGAGCAGGTCTGCTGGTGATACAAAACTGGGTGGACAACAAGTTCAAGTGCCTTTGTGTCCAAGAAGGCCACCAGAAGGTGCATTCAGAAGAGTGTGGCCAGCAGGTTGAGGGAGGTCCTTCTCCTGTTCTACCCTGAAATGGTGAGGCCACACCTGGAGTATTGTGTCCAGTTCTGGCTCCTCATTTGAAGAGGGTCAGAGAAGAGTCCAATGGAGAATGATTAGGGAGATTGGAGCATCTCTCTTACAAGGAGAGGCTGAGAGACCTGGGGCTCTTTAGGTTGGAAAAGAGAAGACTGAGAGGGGAATCTTGTAAGTGTGTAGAAATCACAGAACCATAGAATCAGACCGAGTTGGAGGGGACCACAAGGATCAGCCAGTTCCAACCCCCCTGCCATGCCCAGGGACACCCTACCCTAGAGCAGGCTGCCCACAGCCTCTGCCAGCCTGGCCAAAAACACCTCCAGGGATCTGGCCCCAAACACTTCCCTGGGCAACCCATTCCAGGCTCTCTCCACTCACACGGTGAAAAGATGTCTAAAGGGTGGAGGTTGTGAAGATGGGGCTGAGCTCTTTCCAGTGGTGGCCAGCAACAGGACAAGGGGCAAAGGGGACAGACTAGAAAACAGGAGGTTTCCCTTGAACTTAAGGAGGAATATATTTCCTTTGAAGGGTGACAGAGAACTGGAAGAAGCTGTCCAGAGAGGCTGTGGAGTCTGTCTCTGGAGACTCACAAAACTTGCCTGAACATGTTCCTCTGCAAACCTAATCTTGGTGTACCTGCATTAGCAGTGGGGGTGAACTAGATGCTCTCCAGAGGTCACTTCCAACCCCTGCTGTCCTGTGGTTCTGTGATTCCCTGGTTTAAGGTCTGGTCCTGCCCTCTGTCTCCCCAACTGAGCAGAAACAAGATGTTTGCCTGCTTGGTTTTCAATTGCTGCACTTGGATCTTTGGCAGCATCACTTCCCTCTGACAATAATCACAACTCTCCAGTAGCCAATAACTCTCTGCTACCTGATTTGCAGTGTGATGACTGCCTAGGAAGGAGTTTAAAATAAGACTCCTGCTGCTGTGCTCAGACCTCTAGGAATTAGCCTGTCCCTCTGTGTCATTTCTCTGTCCTGTAGTCTCAGTTCTGTTCCTGAACTCAGGCCTCTAGGAATTAGCCTGTCCCTCTGTGTCATTTCTCTGTCCTGTAGTCTCAGTTCTGTTCCTGAACTCAGGCCTCTAGGAATTAGCCTGTCCCTCTGTGTCATTGCTCTGTCCTGTAGTCTCAGTTCTGTTCCTGAACTCAGGCCTCTAGGAATTAGCCTGTCCCTCTGTGTCATTGCTCTGTCCTGTAGTCTCAGTTCTGTTCCTGCTGAGGCCAGCCCTGAATTCAGACTTAGCGGTTTCCAGGAGCAGAGTTTGCACCTAGGTAACAGCTCAGCTAAGAGACCTTGTGCTGGAGGGGAAGAAAAGAACAGTAGTATTGTGTGCTGGAGAGCAGATAACACTCTCTGGTACCCAGGAAGAGCTGGCACAAAAAAAAAAAAAAAAAAAGTGCCAACAGCTGTGCCAAAGTAGCTGCATTAAGCTCTCAACTCCTCCTGGAGCATGTGGCCTGCAGGACAGCCAAGGATGCACCGCTCCTTCCCAGGCTGGCAAGAAACCTGCTCTTGGCTGGCCTGCTCTCCTCTGGGGCTACCTGCAAGCACAACTCCCCTGCCTTTCACAGAAAGGGAAGATTTCCCTTCCCAGGTTATTAGAGCCTACTGTCTGGACAGAAAAAAAAACAAAAAGCCAGTGACATTTTGGAAAGGCAGACTCAAAAAGATGAGTTTCCCAGGCAGAGGAATGCTTGAAAAAACATATTGCCAGGCAAGAGAGAGGGAGAGGCTGCCCCTGTGACTGTAAGGCTACTGAATGTGTTTAGCACCACAGGCTGCTCCTGGCCTCCAGGTGGATTTCAAGCCCAAAGGTGACAGTTACCTTGAATCTGTAACAAGCCAGGGTCTTTCCTGAGCAAATCTTCACTGCTGCTGTTCTCCTCTTTGTTCCACTGGCTGGGGATTTTGTAGTGGCTCTCACAAGCCCCAAAGGCACAGCACTGGTAAGCATAAGGCATTTCCATCACTCTGGAGAAGAATAAGGAAGCAAGGGCATGGGTTAGCAGCAGCTTCTGAGCTGTCCTGCTCCTCCATGGCTAGCACAAAGGAGCCTGTTTGAAGAACCATGATTGAAGTATCACAGAATCACAGAATCATTCAGGTTGGCAAAACCCCTCCAGGATCACCAAGCCCAGAATCATTCAGGTTGGCAAAGCCCCTCCAGGATCACCAAGCCCAGAATCATTCAGGCTGGCAAAGCCCCTCCAGGATCACCAAGCCCAGAATCATTCAGGTTGGAAGAGTCTCTCCAGGATCGCCAAGCTCAGAATCATTCAGGCTGGCAAAGCCTCTACAGAATCACCAAACCCAGAATCATTCAGGTTTGCAAAGCCCTTCCAGGATCACCAAGCCCAGAATCATTCAGGTTGGAAAACCCTCTCCAGGATCACTGAGCCCAACCCATATCCCTTCTCTACAATGTTTAGTTTGGAGAAGCCCCTCAGGGTCACCAAGCCCAACCCATAACCCTTCTCTACAATGTTCAGGTGGGAGAAGCCCCTGAGGGTCTCCAAGCCCAACCCATAGCCCTGCTCTACAATGTTTAGGTTGGAGAAGCCCCTGAGGGTCACCAAGCCCAACCCATAGCCCTGCTTTACAAGGTGCACCCTAAATCATAGCCCCAAACACCACAGCCAAACCACCCTGAAACACAGCCAGGCTTGGGGACTCCACCACCTCCCTGAGCAGTTCATTCCAGCCTCTGATCACTCTCTCCATAAAAAACATTTTTTCTAATGCCCAGTCTAAACCTTCCCAGGCTCAGCTTGAGGCCATTCCCTCTTGTTCTGTCTCCAATTCCCTGTGAGCAGAGCTCAGCAGCTGTAGACAGCAATGAGCTCTGCCCTCAGCCTCCTCTGTTTCACACTAACCATCCCCAGCTCCCTCAGTCTCTCCTTAGCAGATTTATTCCCCAGGCCCTTCCCCAGCTTCCTTGCCCTCCTCTGCACTGCCTCCAGCACCTCCACATCTCTCTTGTATGGAGATGCCCAAAACTGGACACCTCATTGTTTGTGTGTCTGTGGGCACTTTCAAAATCTGCCTGGATGTGCTCCTGTGCAACCTCCTGTGCTATCAGGGGAGTTGGCCTGGATGTTCTTGAGAGGCCCCTTCCAGGTGCTACCATTCTCTGATTCTAAGATCAAGATACTTCAGTAATAACTGAAAAATAGTATCCAAATCTTAAATCAAAAGTTTACAGGGAAACCACACTCATACCAAGGAGGTCAAATATTTTGGAGCTTCAGGATGGGACACACACATGGACACACACACACACAAACACACACAAACACACACACAGAATCTGCTCACTTGGCAAAATAGGACTTGGAGAATTTCACTGAATCCTAGAACAGTTCAGGCTGGAAGGGACCTTGTGGCCAAGAGGGCCTGGGGTGTATTAATAAGAGTGTGTCCAGCAGATCAAGGGAGATTCTCCACCCCCTCTTCTCTGCTCTGGTGACACCTGGGCTGCCCAGGGAGGTGGTGGAGTTCCCATACCTGGAGGTGTTCAAGCAAAGCCTGGATGGGCACTGAGTGCCATTGGATAGGGCTGGAGGATAGGTTGGACTGGATGAGCTTGAAGGTCACTTCCAACCTGGCCTGTTCTATTCTATTCTATTCTATTCTATTCTATTCTATTCTATTCTATTCTATTCTATTCTATTCTATTCTATTCTATTCTATTCCATTCCATTCCATTTCATTCCATTCTGCTCTACTCCATTCCATTCTGCTCCTTTCCATTCCACTCTATTCCATTCCATTCCACTCCACTCTATTCTATTCCATTCCACTCTACTCTGTTCTATTCCATTCTGCTCTACTCTATTCCATTCCATTCTATGCCATTCTACTCTATTCTATTACATGCCATTCAATTCTACTCTACTCTACTCTATTCTAATTCTATTCTACTCTATTCTATTCTATTCTATTCTATTCTATTCTATTCTATTCTATTCTATTCCACTCTATTCTATTCCATTCCATTCTGCTCTACTCTATTTCATTCCATTCTATGCCATTCTACTCTATTCTATTACATTCCATTCCACTCTATTCTATTCTATTCTATTCTATTCTATTCTATTCTATTCTATTCTATTCTATTCTATTCTATTCTATTCTATTCTATTCTATTCTATTCTATTCTATTCTATTCTATTCTATTCTATTCTATTCTATTCTATTCTATTCTATTCTATTCTATTCTATTCTATTCTATTCTATTCTATTCTATTCTATTCTATTCTATTCCATTCCACTCTATTCCATTCCATTCTATTCCATTCCATGCTGTTCCATTCCATTCTATTCTATTCCATTCTACTCCATTCTATTCCATTCATACTGTTTTAACAGCTTCTGTAACCGCCCAGCAGAAAGCAGATGTGGCTGACACTAAGCAGGTGAAGTCCTCACAGTTTCTTCAGTTGGAGGTGAGCACCATAAAAGAAGTCTCTCATCTTTATCATATTTGCTTTTAGCTGTTACAGCACAAGATCAAAGGCTGCCAAGGTGAGGTGTGCCCAGATCCCACGCCACACCTTCCCTTGCATGGGAGCACCAAGGAGGCTCCTTTTCTTAAGGACACATACTCACTTGAGCTCTGGGAAACTTTCAGAGGATATCAAACTCTGCAGGGCACGATTTCCTGTTAGCTTCAAATGAGTCAACCCACGCAGCCCCGCCACGGGGAAGGAGGACAAAAGGTTGGAGGACACATCCCTGCACAACAGCAAACAGAAGTCAGCTTGTGGATCCAGAGGGAGCTGCAGAGCTCTGCCCAGCCCAACCTCAGGACATTCAACGAGGCCAAGTGTAAGGTCCTGCAGCTGAGTGGGTGCAATCCCAAGCACAAATCCAGGCCGGGTGGGGAATAGCTGAGAGCAGCCCTGAGGAACAGGACTTGGGGGTGTGGGGTGGTGCAAAGCTGAAGATGAGGCTGCAGTGTGAGTGCAGCCCAGACAGCAACTGTGTGCTGGGCTGCAGCAAGAGCAGCTGTGGGCAGCAGGGCAAAGGAGGGGATTGTGCCCCTTGGCTCTGCTCTCCTCACACCCCACCTGCAGCACTGTCTGCAGCTCTGCAGCCCCCAGCACAAGCAGCACATGCAAGTGGTGGAGCCAGTGCAGAGGAGGCCACCAAGATGCAGCTGAGAGGGCTGCAGCAGCTCTGCTCTGAGCACAGGCTGAGAGAGTTGGGGCTCTGCAGCCTGCAGAGGAGAAGGCTGCCAGGAGGAAGTTCTTTACAGTGAGGTGGTGAGACACTGGCACAGGTTGCCCAGGGAGGTTGTGGCTGCTCCCTCCCTGGAGGTGTTAAAAGCCAGGTTGGATGAGGCCTTGGGCAACCTGTTCTAGTGGGAGGTGTCCCTGCCTATGGCACAAGGGGGCTGGAACTGGCTGAGCTTTGAGCTCCCTTCCAACCTAAATCATTCTATGATTCTATGACCTTGGAGTAGCCTTCCAGGATCTGAAAGGGCCCTACAGGAGGGCTCAGGAGGGTCTGTTGACAAGGTCTCATAATGACAAGACAAGGGGTAATGGGTTTAAAGTGGCAGAAGGGAGATTGAAACTGGATGTTAGGAGGAAGTTGTTTGCAGTGAGGATGGTTAGACACTGGCACAGGTTGCCCAGGGATGTTATGGAGAACAGAAGAACAGAATGAGACCCCTGGAGGTGTTCAAGGCCAGGTTAGATGAGGCCTTGAGTGACCTGTTCTAGTGGGAGGTGTCCCTGCCTATGGCACAGGGGGGTTGGAACTGGCTGAGCTTTGAGGTCCCTTCCAACCTAAACCATTCTGTGATTCTGTGAAATATTCCCTGCTGCTACAGGAGACTAAACTGCTAACACGTTGAAGGAAGAAAGGCACTGATACTCCCCATGGACTCCAAATCACTCTGACTACACAGTGTTAGATGCAGCTTTGCCACAAGACTTGGGGGAATTGGTGCAGTACAAGAACGCAGGCATTCAGATGTTGCTTCAACAGAGCAGAAGAGGAGTAAGGAAAGCCTCAGTTTCTGCTGGGGTGCCAAGTGATTAAATTCTTGCCAGAAACAAACAAAAAACACTTGCAAGCAAAAGAGATGCAAATACTTACAGTTTGATCAGAGATGGTAAAGAGGAGAAAGCATTGGGGTGGATAATTTTAATTTTGTTCCAAGCTAAATCCCTGCAAGAGAAGAGAGTGGAAAATTAGATACCCACAGAGGGCATATGGAAGTTTTCATACACTTGATTAGGAGGCCTCAACACGAAAAAGGTACTAATGACATGGAAATACCTCCCAAGAAACTTCTGCAGGTCTCCTAGCCTAAAAACCCTTTCCCCAGTTTTAAACCCCGTTAGTCAGTGAGTGGTGTCAGATTGAGCTGGCAGCTTTCCTAAAACACCTTCAATGCCTTCTTAAAACACCTTCAATGCCTTCCTAAAACACCTTCAGTGCCTTCTTAAAACACCTTCAATGCCTTCCTAAAACACCTTCAATGCCTCCTTAAAACACCTTCAATGCCTTCTTAAAACAGCTTCAGTGCCTCCTTAAAACACTTTCAATGCCTTCTTAAAACAGCTTCAATGCCTTCTTAGAACACCTTCAATGCCTTCTTAGAACACTTTCAATGCCTTCTTAAAACACTGCCCATAAGCATCTTTGTGAAGATTTTTCCTGACTGAATTAGAACGTAACTTTTACTGATTCGGAGAGAGTTTGTGGGCAGGGTTTTTGGGAAATAAAATAGCCACATATTTTATAATTCCTGCCTCATTAATTACCCACAATTGACTGAACAACCACGAGTAACTTCTTGACCAAATGTCTCTGTGTGGAAGCTTGTGGCAGAGCAGGGCACTGCCCCACTGGAGGTTCAAATGAGGTGTGAACTGTGGTGGGGTGGGGCGCTGCCCCACCAGAGGTTTGAATGGGGTGTGAACTTTGGCAGGGCACCCCCCAGTCCACTGCCCCACCAGAGGTGTGAATGGGGCAGGAAATGGTCTTCCTGCCTCCCCACCTCTGTCACTGGAGGCTTAGTACAATAGGTGTGAAGTGCCTTCTCCCGCCCTCCGTGGGCTTGAACAGGGAGGCAACAAATCACCTCAGTATATATATGGCAGCTGGACAGATTGGAGCAGGACTTGCTTGGACTTGCAAGGACTTGCTTGGACTTGCTCGGACTTGCTTGAATCTTCACTGGGACTTGCACGGACCTGCACTGGGACCTGCATGGACCTGAACACGGACTTGGAGACACAAACCTCGCACAGACTTTGAGACAGTCTCCCATTTGTAAGTAGGGCAAAGCTGTTTCATGCCCAAACCATTCCATTTTTCTGATTTTTCCTGAATTACAAGAAAAGGCATCCTCGTGAAGACTTTTCCCGACCGAATTAGAACCCAAACTTAAACTCATTTACACATAGATTGTGATTGGGGCTTTTGGAAATTATAAAAGCTACATAACTTATAATTTCAGCCTTTTCAATCACGCCCAATCAAAACAAAGCTAGAAACGTGCACATGGCTGGATGCTGTTCTCTGTACAAGGATTTGTGCTCCCTAGAATTGATTATTACTTGCCACCAGGTACCAATTCTGTCTTAGTATCTCCCTTCACCTCCCTCAGAGATCTTTAGCCTTAACACCTTTCAGAGCTCTGAGTTTACATCCTTGAATTCAGTGCTGCAGGTGCTGAACTTTACCATGTTTGTTCTTGTGCTGGTTTGAGGTTAATTGGAATCTTTTAATGAGAAAAAAAAAATAGATGATAGGCTGTGAAAAGGAAAACATTGATGACGTCTACTCCACTCATAGGTTTGCTGACCCATACGAAAGTAAGAACACAAACATAGATAAGGCAGAGCTGCTGTGGTCTGAGCTCTGGAGCTTTTGTTAATGTGCTGCTTTGAGGCTAATTGGAAAGTTTTAATGAGATAAAATTCAGATGATAAGCTGTAAAATAGAAAACATTGATGATGTCTACTCCACTCATAGGTTTGCTGACCCATACAAAAGCAAGAACCCAAACATGGATAAGGCAGAGCTGCTCTGGTGTGAGCTCTGGAGCTGTTGGTAATGAACTGGTTTGAGGCTAATTGGAATCTTTTAATGAGAAAAAAAAATTAGGTGATAGGCTGTGAAAAGGAAAACATTGATGATGTCTACTCCACCCATAGGTTTGCTGACACATACAAAAGCAAGAACACAAACATAGATAAGGCAGAGATGCTCTGGTCTGAGCTCTGGGGCTATTGGTCATGTGTTGCTTTGAGGCTAATTGGAAAGTTTTAATGAGAAAAAATTCAGATGATAAGCTGTAAAATAGAAAACATTGATGATGTCTGCTTCACTCACAGGTTTGCTGAGATGTACTAAAGCAAAGACACAAACATAGATAAGGCAGAGCTTCTCTGGGCTGAGCTCTGGGCTGTTGGTCTCTCCCTCTCCCTGCCTTCCAGCTGGCTCTGTGTAACCCAATTTATCAATCCCTCCCTCTACCCCACCCTGGCTGATTTCCCTGCTTATCTGGCATGTAAGACAGATACTGGGAAAAGACTGGGTCGTGGGAGGGTGGTTGGGAACCCCTCTTGGGGATTCTGATCTCTGGCAGGGTTGTGGTGTTTCTGTATTACCTTTCCACTGTATCTAGCTGCAAATACCTGTAATGTATTGTAAATATCTGCTCCTATATTGTGCTGAGCTGTAAATATGAAACTTGCTTCCTTAACTTCCAGCTTGGCTGAGCCCTAGCCTGGGTGAATTCCAAAATGCGTGTGTGTGGGGGGCAGATAACTCCCGAACCACCGCGGTTCTCCTTTCACAACTGTGACCTGATGAGACTGAGAAGAACAAGGAAAAAAAATCTCACCCAGAAGAAGGATGTTTTGGGGCAGAGAGTGGGTAGGCAGTGTGGCCTCATTGCTCCTGAGAGCCTGAGGGAATGGCTGGGGGGGGCTGTACTCACAGGGAGCGAAGAGCAGCCAGCTGCCGGAAGGTGTCCGCTTTGATTTCCCCGATGGCGTTGTGATGCAGGTCACTGAAACAGCAAGAAGAGAGAGCCTCACTTTCAAAGGCACTTGGAGGACACTTGGAGAAGAGAAGGATCCCAGGAGACCCTTATTGTGGCCTTCCAGGATCGGAAAGGGGCCTACAGGCAAGCTGGGGAGGGAGTTTTTAGGCTGTCAGGCAGTGATAGGACAGGGGAGGGAATGGATCCAAGCTAGAGGAGGGCAGATTGAGATTGGATGTTAGGAAGAAGTTCTTCACTATATGGGTGGTGGGAGACTGGCACAGGTTGCCCAGGAAGGTGGTGGAAGCCTCATCCCTGAATGTTTTTAAGGTCAGGCTGGATATGGCTGTGGGTAAACTGAGCTAGTGGGAAGCATCCCTGAACATGGCAGGGTGGCTGGAACTGAATGATACTCAAGGTCCCTTCCAACCCAACCATGTTGATGACCCATTTCAATGTCAGTGTCAGGGGAGGTATTTGGCATCTGTCCAATTAGAACAGAGTGGAATGGAATGGAAT
>VWZI01001531.1:741-43513 GCA_013396835.1 Psilopogon haemacephalus | reverse complement strand
CCCCCCCTCCATCCCATCTGTACTTACAAGCAAACAGTTTCCTTTTCCTAAGATGATTCGGCATTTCTTCACGGTTCCTGTTGTGCACTCTCCAAGCTCTTACCCTGACCACTTTTTCCTTTTGGTTGGCTCCAAATGGTGCAACCAGTCCAGAGCACATCATAGAATGGCTTAGGATGGAAGGGACCTCAGAGATCATCTACAACAACCTCCCTGCCATGAGCAGGGACACCTCTCACCTAGAGTCAGCTGATCAAAGCCTCATCCAACTTGGCCTTAATCATCTCCAGGGAAGAGACATCCATAACCTCCAGAGTCTCACCACCCTTGTACTGAAGAACTTCTTTCTAAGGTCCAGTTTAACTTCCAGTTTAAAACCAATCTCTCTTGTCTTGCCGTTAGACACCCTCATGAAAAATCTCTTTCCAGCCTTCCTGTAGGATCCTTTCAGGTACTAGAAGGCAGCTACAAAGTCACCCTTGGAGTTTTCTCTTCTCTGGGCTGAATAACCCCGGCTCCCTCAGCCTATCTTCATAGCAGAGGTACTCCAGCCCTTGGGTCATCTTGGTGGCCCTCCTCTGGACTTGCTCCAACAGCTCTCTGTGACAGGGACACCAGAACTGGACATAGTATTTGAGGTGGATATTTGGCTGACAGTGAGGAAAAAAAAGCAACAGACTTAAAGTATGTAGTATATAATTATCTCTTTAGAAACAGATGATCCTATAAGAGCAAAATATTTCATCTTAACAAGAAGTGCCTCTTAAACACACAGTTTGCTGGGCTGCTTTAAAAATAATTAAAATAAACCAGAAAAACACTTACCAGATGGAGGGCTGCAGAAGACAAAGCTCGTGGTGTATCAAACTGTGTTCCTGTCAAGCAAAATTAAGTTTTCCTTTAAAATTAATTATGGGGGAGAAAAATAAACAGTATAAGCAAATTAAATGAAAGAAGGGGCTCATTTGTTTTGTGAGCTTCTGAAAATCAACAGCTGTAACATTTCTCAGTATCTCCACCCCTACTGAAAGTCTCAATGACCATTGTGGCAGGAGAAGGGCTGAGGAAGAGAGGTTTATATTGGGTATTAGAACTACCTGAGAGGAGATTGTAGTGGGGTCAGCCTGTTCTCCCTAGTAGCAAGTGACAGGACGAGAGGAAATGGCCTCAGGTTGCACTGGGGGAGGCTTAGGGTGGACATGAGAGGAAACTTTTTCACTGAAAGGGTTCTTAAACACGAACAGGATCCCCGAGAAGATGGTGGAATTCCCATCCATGGAGGTGTTTAAGAAATGTAAAGATGTGGTGCTGAGAGACATGGCTTAGAACCAGACTTGGTAGAGTTAGAGAATGGTTGAGTTTGATTTTACAGGTCTTTTTTCAACCTAAATGATTCCATGATTCTATGTGCAAGGTGATTTGAAACATCACTATGAGAGTAGATTGGGAGTAGTCTCTCCTGCAGGATGCTGAAGGCCTGCTGAGGTTAAGGGAAAAAAAGACAAACAACAAAAGTCTTTTTCCTTCTCTTTTGGTCCTCTCCAACAAATGCAGCTACACAGGAACAATGAATGAAGGAAATATTCAGTGCCAGTCAGGGCAGGGCAAGGTATTCCAAGCGCATAGAGTGTTCTGCTGGCCAACACCAGCCACCCCGTCAGGGCAGCACAGCCAGAGGCTGCGGCCACGGCATGAGAATAAGCTTCCAAATAAAGCTACCTCTGGCAAAGTGAGCAAAGAACAATATTTAAAAATAAAGATAAGAAATCACAGGGAGTTGCTTGTATTAAAAATAAACCAATGTTAATGCATTCAGGTGTTTGAAAACAAGAGCATAGCAGCTTTGGCTGGCATTTCAATCTCCAAAAAAGCTGCCAGTTCCATTTTCGAGGTGAGGCTTTGAGGGATGCTATTTGCCAGAACACAGAGGGATGGGGTCTCAGTGGGCTCCTAGGAAGGACAGAGCTACTGTGAGGATGAGGCAAACTGTCCCCAGCTGTGTCACAAAACCACAGAATGGAAGAGGTTGGAAGGGACTTCTGGGGATCATCTAAGTCTAGCCCCCTTGCCAGAGCAGGTTCACCTAGAGCAGGTTGCAGAGGATGGCATCCAGGCAGGTTTGGAATGACTCCAGACAAGACTCCAACACATTTCTGGGCAGTCTGTTCCAGTGCTCCACCACCCTCAATGTAAAGAAATTCCTCATGTTTAGGTGGAACCTCCTGTGTTTTACCTCAAGCCTGGCCCTATCCTCCCACTACCCACAAGCATTGATAAGATCCCCCACCCTCAGTCTTGTCTTCTCCAATCTCAAAATCCCCAAGTTTCTCAGCCTTTCTTCTTAGAGAGACATTCTAGTCCCCTTACCATCTTTGCAGCCTTTGTTGTACCTTCCCAAGAAGTTCCCTGTGCTTCTTGCATATGGGAGTCCAGAGCACAAGCACACAGTCCCAAGAAGCCAGAGGGGAATCTCACACTTTACATTTGGGGTTTATTTTAGGCACTCCTGAACTACATGGAAAAAAGAACTCTGACATCACTTCCAAATTAACAGAAATTATAACATGGAAAGGAAATTATAAAAAATAAAATGGCAATGCTCCAGAATTCTCTTGACACTGAAATCTTGACTGACAACCAGCCAGAGCCTGACCCCCATCACCCATGGATGTGAGCTGCATGAAGCCAGGGTGGGCAAAGCTTTTCCATCTTGGGTACACATGAGCTGTGGGTTAAAGCACCAACTTAGAGACAGCTGTGTGGTTCTGCTGTGAGAAAGGTCTCCCATGAGGTCCAACCATCCCAGCGTGAATGAGCCCAGCCTGCTCCTCCATGTCTCCCAGCCACTGCTGGTGGCTGTGGCAAGCATTACACATCCAGACACACAGAGCCCAGCATGGCTGCACCACCTGCAGTGTCAGACTGGGGATGCTGGCTCTGGCTGGACTCCACAGGCTGATCAACTCCAGCACTAACTTCAGGTATCAGCAGCATGCTCTGCCAAGCCTGGCACACTGCTCCTGTTCTCAACTCTTGAAACAACCTGGAAAAGAGCTGCTTGAATAGCACAAATACCAGCCCCTATACTTTTCTCCCCATACTTTTGCTTCCTGACCTCACTCACTCTGAAAGGAGGTCGTAGAGAAGTGGAGGCTGGTCTCTCCAACTAAGTGACAAGTGATAGAAGAAGAGATGGAGTCAAGTTGAACCAAGGGGAGTTAGGTTGGCTATTAGGAAGAACTTCTTCAATGAAAGGATTCTCAGGCATTGGAACAGGCTGCACAGAACAGTGGTGGCATTCCTATTCCTGGATGTATTGGAGAGGTAGTGCTTAGGGATATGGACTTGTCAGTGTTAGGCTAATGACTAGTCCCGATGATCTTAAAGATCTTTTTTATTCAGTCAATCCTGTGGTTCTCTGATCTCCACCTTAGCTTCCCTGGTCCGTTTTTGAGCCTGTTTTGGGGAATGCCACTAGACAGCAAAAGCAAATTGTGCTGGCACGTAAGTGGGGCTGTGGCACTGGATGTCAGGCTTGGATTGAGATGTCCAGAGCCCAGCACATACCTGCAGCCATGGATCCTTCGGCAAAAGGCTGCTGCTCTGGGATTGTGGTCACACCACTCTGGCACAGCTACTGCTTGCAGAAAACCGATATAAACTTGAACATACCTTGGAGGATCAAGCCTGGGCTCATTAGTGTGAATTATATTAAAAATATGAGACCTATAGCCAGGGAAGAGTGACTTTTTATTACTTAAGAAAACAAAAAAATCTAATCCCAAATGGTCTTAAAATGTGTTCTACATTGAATCACAATGATCCAGAAGCCACTAGCATCACCATCAGGGTGCAATTACCAGCACATTTAGTGATTGCTGCAGCCTGGGTGCTGCCCTTTACCTTTCAAAACAATTTGGCTCCCAGAGGAGAAAGTACTCCAGGGTGCCCAGCACTCAACCACTCACCTTTACTGGGTTGATAGATCAAACCCCTCACCCTCCAGGGTGAAGCAAAAGCAAACTAGACACCATCTCCTCTTAATATGCCATTCCCCCTCCCCCCCCCACACATTTGACATTAAACCCACAGCTCAGCATCCAGGTTTCACACTATGAACTGGCCATGGGGCACTGCTCTGGAGGACATTGCTCTGTGAGAAGGGCTGTGGGCTGCTGCCTCTCCTGCTGTCCTGCAGACTCATTCAGATTTAGCAGGGGGTGAAGCACGCATGGATGGGGAAGGACCTGGGTCACTTTATGCCTTCTTTTTAGAGACAAAGGCTGCAGCATCTGGTTGCAGAAAACAGCCCTTGCAGGGAAGAGAGGCTGCATCCTCCAGACTCTGGGGCTCCAAAGCATAAGAAAGACATGGAGCTCTTGGAGTGAGTCCAGAAGAGGCCATAAGGATGGACAGAAGGCTGGAGCACCTCTGCTGTAAGCACAGGCTGAGAAAGTTAGGGTTGTTCGGCCAAAGGAAGAGAAGGTTCTGGGCAGACATTGTGGCTTTTCGGTACTTGAAAAGAACCTACAGGAAAGTTGGGAAGGGACTCTTCATCAGCAAGTGTAGTGATAGAATGAGGAATTACGGTTTCAGAGAGGGGATTTAGATTAGATAGAAGAAATTTTTCACTGTGAGCATGGTGAGGCACTGGCAGAGGTTGCCCAGAGTAGCTGTGGGTGACCTATCCTTGAAAGTGTTCATGACCAAGCCAGACAGGGCTTCAAGTAGTGGTCTCATGGAAGGTGTCCCTGCCCATGGTAGAAGGGTTGGAACTAGGTAATCTTTAAGACCCCTTCCAACCCAAACGAAACTATGACTGCAGGATTCTCCAGGCTTCAAAACCAGCAACTGGCAACAGTAGAAGAAGACAAGGCTGCTCCTGAGCTGGTGACACTGAGGAAACAAGAAAGATTTCAAGTCACTGTAATGGCCTGTTTCCACCTTTCTGCCCCCCCCTTTCCAGCATCCTCACACACATATATAATATAAATATATTTCACACAGCTCACTCCTGTCTCCAGAGAAGCAAAATCAGGCTTCCAACATCACCTCAGTGTTGCAAAATATGTCTGCAAACCAGCAAACCAAAAGCAATAAATAAACCAAACATAACTCCTTTTCCTACCTGTCTACCCAGGAAGCCACTCCTCTGTTAAGCTCCCAACACCACCAAATCAATCCCTTGGACACCTCTGGGCTCTCTCCATCCATCCAGGACCCTAGAGCCCTACAGACCCCTACAGCTCCTGCACAAGGACCATAGAGCCCTGCACACCATCTACAGCTACTGCACAAGGAGCCTAGACCCCTACAGACTTCTACAGCTCCTGCACAGTGGCCCTAGAGCCCTACGGACTCCCATAGCTCCTGCACAGAGACCTTAGAGCCCTACACATCCCTATAGATGGGGTGGGCAAGAATCTGGGACAGGACACAGCTGAACTTAACTGAGCAAAATGATATCCCAGACCACATGATATCATACTCAACAACAGAAAGCTAGGGAAAGAAGGAGCAAGGGGAGACATTTTGAGTGATGGCCTTTGTCTGCCAAGTAAACATTACACGAGGTGGTACCCTGCTTTCCTGGAGATGGCCTGCCCATGGGAAGCAGTGAATGAATCCCTTGTTTCTCTTTGCTTGTGCACACATCTTTTGCTTTATCTATTGAACTGTCTATCTCAACCCACAAGTTTTCTCACTTCTATTCTACTGAATTCTCCCCCATCCCACTTGGGGTGGGGACTGTGTGAGTGGCAGAGTGGAGCTTAGTTGCCAGCTGGTGTTAACCCATGACACACCAGTAGAAAATGTTAACTGCAAAATTGATTTGCTCAGGTAAGCACTGCTTCCAAAAAGTGCTGAAAACCGATCGGGAGGCTCTCTGTTACTAGTGTTAGGAAAAATATTTCTATCTATATAACCCATGATCAAAGCAAAACAGCTATCCATATACCACAGAAGCTGTTTAACTCCAGTAAAATCCAAAGGAAGGCAGGGCAGGAATACACAGAACCTCATTCTGTCCATGCATTTACTGTTAGAGATGAACACATCCCTATTATGAAATTAGAAAGCTCCAATCCAAAAGACAGCTATTGTATTTTGAGTAACATTAATACATTTATTTAACTGTATTTTACTTTTCATTCATAAAAAGGACAAAGCACAGTCCTGCTCTACTCATTTGGAAAAAAAAAAAAAAGATAAAAAGTAACTAAAAAACAGTTCAATATTTATCAGTATCAAATAATAGTAATATCAATTTTCCTGAAATATAAAGAAACAAGAAATATTCTATCTATATAAACTTTAATTAAGAATTTTTGCATTTTAAAGCAGATGATACATTAGTTAGTTTTTCTTGACAACAATTTGAAACTGAAGGTCCCAGTCAAATTTACACAATTATGTGAAACAGAAAAATCTCCAACTACCTGCTCAGCACGTGAGACCTACCTCATCTGTGTGGCTGATGTTAAAAAAGAAGTGGCTTTCCTATCCAGGTTGCTTCCATGCAAAAACTAAATGGCTTTGCTTTTTACACCATGTGTTAGAAAAGTAAAAGGCAATCATGCATTTGGCAAAAGATTTAGTTGTGGTTGTAGAGTATATAAAAATGAGTTGCGCTGCAAAAGAACCAAACTGAAACAATAAACCACAATTTTTCTTTGTACAGAAGGCTTACAGCATATTAGGTTTTCATGTGTGAAGACAGCTCATTTCTCTTTCAAATAATCATACAATTTATGAAACTCAGCAGTGTTTGACACTTTGACATTCCTCTGTAGGGAAGCTAACACTTTCACCTATTTAAAAAGATTTCATCTTGTAACAAATAGTTAAAATTAAATGAAAACAGTATTATTGATATTTATAATGAAGACTCTACACTTTTACATGTAAATATATAGTACAAAATTATACAAATAAAGAAGGGGGTGTAAATTATTAATAGACCTATTCTTGCTTCATGTAAAGATTATTATGGACCTCTACAATATCAGTTTTAAAAAGATAAAATCTATTTCTAAGTAGCTAGCGAGGTTGTGCTAATAAAATATGATTCAAAGCTTATAGTTCTTGAAGCATCAGACATTGCACAATTACTTGAGCCAGTTGATTCAGTATCACTGTGTTTCTTCAGTGTTCACACTCAAACTTGTTCCCAGCATATAATGGAAAACTAAATGAATGTGCACTTCTTTAGCAACTCAAAATAAACCCCAGACAAACCAACAAAACCCCCAGCACTGAAACACTCTAGACACAGTCAGAACAAAAACATTCTCTATCTCTATTAGAGTTCCCATTTTGCAAAGGCCATAGTAAACACGTAGCTTTGACTAACTGTTGGGATCTGACTTTCAGGTACTAACACAGAGTTGGATCATTCAGTGCTCTAGCAAATAGGGAAACAGTCTCAGAATTTTAAAACTCTTATTTACAACACTATCAACATTAGAACAACATCAAGTTCTTGAAAAAGCATATAATTCTCCCAAATGCATGCCTTCATTTCAGGAAGGTAACACCTGGAATCTGCAGCATAAAAATGTAAATTTTTTTTTTTTTAACTGTGCTACTCTGTTTTTGCCATTTACTGTATATTTTTTTTCTCTTTTCATATTTTAAATCTTCTCACTTGAAAAAATAACATAGGTTTCCTACCAATTTGTGGTCCACTTGGCTGATCTTAACAGGNATAATACTAAATCAAAACCAACATTTACACTTCTTCCCTGAAAGCTGAAATTTGACTCCTAAAATCAGCAATAATGACCAGCACAGAACTTTTCACCGAACTTTTCAACAGAACTGTTTAAAGAAAGAATATGGTAAATCTTGTGTCAGCAAAGAATGGGTAAATTCCTTTAAGCTGAGCATGGGTCTTCTGAACATACTTTAAAAATTCCTTGTCAATAACTTTTATTCCTAGGTCTTAAAATCCTCTCCAATAGCCTCAAGAAATATAGCTCTAAAAAAGGAGAAATGTTTTTGCTTTGACTGTCTCTCTAAAACCCAGTAATCCCAATAAATTATGATGGGGCCATTCAAAAATATGCAGTACACAAAACATATAGGATAGTACAGACAGACGTAGTACTCTTACATTTATCACATACAATCAACATTTCAATCTCTATTATATTTCACAATTTGTTATTCAAGTTAAGCACCTACGTATGGTGATTTTACTTTCACTGTACAGCCTATGTTATTGGGTTTTAACACTGTAACTTGCCCCATTGGACCAAATCATGCAACTGTCACAGATCAGCGTAAGTGTTTTTATAAGGCATATTGGAACAAGTTAAAAATATTTCTTAGCCTTTCAAAAGTTGATTTACTTCATGAAGGAGTTCCTGGATGCCTAAGTCCTCTTAAAGTTCATAGGAAATTGGTAGGGTAATTTATTTTAAAGTGTAATTTATTTGGCTTAGGATGGTGCCAGGGGAATCAAAAAGAGTCATGGTCCTCATCTTCAAAGGGAGTCCTTTGTGTTAGGTGGAGGACAAGGTAAATCCAGCTACATTCAGAATCCGGAGCAGGCGAGGACACCCAGGGTAGGCACCACCAGGACCAGGAGCAGAGTTGGTATTGCAACAGCGGCACCTGCACACGGAACAGATAACAACAGGGCGTTGGTCTTCAGAATCACTCGTGGCGAGGGGGAACAGCCCTGCATGTGAGAAAGAACACAAGGCACGAAGGCAGGACAACCAGCTGGCGTACCTCAGCACAGCCCCTACCTGTGTGAATGATCTGAAAGGGACAAAAGGACTTGCTGCAGAACAGCAGAGGACTCTGCAGGAGTTGTTTATGCAGAGTATTTACACAGGCAGTGAGGCCATTCAGAACACATCAGGGTATTTTAATTCGGCCAGTCCAACAAGCCAGAGGGTTATACCAGGAGGTAAAAGGTCAAAATAAATATTTAAACATGTGGAAACAAAATTAATGGAGTCTTTGAAATGTGATGAAGCAAAGAGACACCTTTGGAAATGCTAATGTTCATACGATCAGCAATAATCTGAGAGATGTCAAAGAGCCTGGCCTGTTTGTTTACCTGCCAGATTATAAACCCCAGATGGCTGACTTCTACCAGTGTGGTATTCACATCTATTAAAGTCATAAGGGTCTCTCTTAAATAAATATTTTAAGACAAAAATTGTGAATTTATAGCTTACAAATTTCACATGACTCTCTCTGTCAAATGCATGAAAAATTGCTATGATGTTAAGTGGTTCATGTTGCCATGGTCCGACACCCTATTAAGAAGCATCTGCAACAGAAAATAACTAATCCAAACTATGCCTGGCTGTCAGTTTTGGAGTTGGGCCTCAAGGACTGGGCTGCTCTTTTATTCCAGAGAGGACTCATCTAGGACAGGATGGTGATGTGCAGGTAGGCAGCACAAGATATGGCTGACAGACTAAGGACAGCAGTGCTTGCAGCTGGTGGTGACAGTCCTGAGCTGCTGCTGCTGGAACTGCCCCACTGGACAGCTATCAGATGTTCTTCTGCATGAGGAAAAAACATACCGAAAAGGTAACACGCAAACCAAGCAGCACAGATTATATGTTCTACCTAACAACAGGCAAAGTATGACAAATTTCAAGTGTTCTTTCATAGAATTTGGAGTCTCAAAAGAGCATTCATATTTTCATATTATACCTCTTGCAAGGACAAGTAAATCACATCATCTGGGCCAACACTGTGCAGGCTCCTGGAAAGACAGATCTGTAGGTTTTACATGTCTGCCTCAGAAGTCTCTGCATCTTTCAGGATAAATAAGCTGTTTAATTCTTCATTTTGTGTTTGTCTCAAATCTCCTATTTATAAGGTGTGGCATTAATTTTAAGTTAGCAAAACAATATTCTGACAATGAAAAATCTGTTTTGAAAGATGATCTGGACAAATAAACATCTGTTAAGTTACTTTCAAGTATTTATTTTTTACAGTATTTCTGACATATAATAAAAAGGAAAGAATATGAAAACTAGATGTAAATTAAATTGATTGAAAATAAACCAAATTTTTTATAAAGTTTGTTGACTAATTCCAAATCAGGAAATTCCAGTCTTCTTTTCTCACAATTAGCTTAATACAGTACTTCCCAACTAAATCCTGAGCATTGGTTATGGCGGAAGCAACTGTGTTCCACCAGATACAAAGTACATGTGCATTGTTGTAGAGAGATGGGTCTAAACAACTGTCATCAAAGAGCTATCTATCTTGAATGTGTTAGATGTGTGTGTGCCCTCTTCACACCTGGAACAGAAGTATGCTAGCATGCTTACGAGGTCACCAAATACCATGCAACACGTTGTGCCTACAGCTGTTCATACCCACTCATTGCTCCACACCCAGCAAATAACTTAACAAAAAGGGGATCATAAGCCATCAGGAAACAGAAGGCCTCTTTTGTTTTGAGTTGGCCTTCAGTAACAAATTTAAGTGCTATTAGTAAGGCAGATCTGAAAGGCAGTGTCTTTCAGATCAAAGTCATGACTCATGACTTTGCTCTATGCAAACTCCACCAGGGGTCAGAGAGACAGGCTCAAAGATGGAGACAACTATTTGCCCTCCTGTTTCTAGCACAGACAGTGGAAACAAGCACTTTTATGATCCTGGCTTGTCCATTTTCCTATCAGGGAGAAAGTCCACAGTGTCTGCAATGAAGCCAGAATTTCTAAGCTTTCTCCACAGAATTTATTGTCAATTCCAGCCATATTTTCTTACTGTCTGTCCTTCATTCTAGGTTCATCATCCTAGACTTCCTGACCCTGGTTCTCACCCAAACGAAGTCTGCTGCTCTGCTCTCTTCCCTGTTCCACATATTATACTTTTCCCTTTTTCTCTTGCTTCTGACACCTCAAAACTCTCAATTGCTCCTATTTCTATTATTTCTCCTACTGCCATGGGGATGCTTTCTGAGGCCAAGAATTTCCCTCAGTTCTTTCTGATATTCAAGCACTTGGAAAAACAAAAGAGACCTAACAATCCTTCACCAGCTCAGCTGTAAAAAGCCCATTTTTATGAATAGCATCTTTTCCCATAGGAAGCAGGATATCCACCTCAGTGAAAGGCAAAACTAAGGAAAAGATTGAAAAAAAAGTCTACCAAAAAAGAGAGGAATTTTACACTTAAGATGAACATAAATATATTTTCAAATATATTTTCATTCTATTCTACTCTATTAACGCACAACGACTGCACATTTCGGCAACTGTGAAAGTATTTGGTTATATTTATCCATATTTTTAATGAGTTAACAGACACATTAATACTTTCTGTAATAGTTATCCCCAAATATCAAAGTAATGGTTCTTAATGAATAATATCCACAGAAGAAAATTAACCAAGATTTCCTGTTTATGAATATCCACATAAAATATATTGTCTTTGACAAATCAGGATAAGGCTGTTGGAAAGACACAACTAAATTTGTCTTTTGAATGCTTCTAATGAAGGAAAACATGAGAAAAAGTTTGCTGAGTGAAGATGAAGGAGTGAGCATGAGGAAACTGCTATTTGCATGTAGCTATTCTACACAGTGACAGGAATAATAAATCTTCCCCTGAGATGTTCTCGCTGGCTCCAGAATTAATTGTTAGCATTCACTCCGCTACAGCAGTTCCTTACAAGTATTAGGCACTGTTGCAGAGATGTATATAACAACTTTCTGCAAGGAAACAAATCCTACCCTCAGAGCATTAAGAGCAAATCCTACCTAACAGGACATTAAGAGGACAAACACATTAAACAGACCATCTCTTCTTTTCTCTTGCTAGATTACTGACCCACATGTGAGGAACTGTACTTAACAGAAACACCATTCACCAGTGCCTGAGAGCCAGTATACTTCTGTGGCTCATGAATGGAAATTAATATAAATTTGCCTGAGTACAGGCTGCAAGATTTAATTCTGTACAGTAATGCAGTTGTCATCTGTCTGTTTTAACAATCTGGAAAAACTAGGGAAATGCTAGATAAAGATTAAATGAATGTGTGCAAAGAAGCAAGTGGATGTAAATGAAAACAGAAGGATTATTAGGCTGCTTCTGAAGTCTGGCCTGCTATGACCCAGATATATTTAGTTCCTAAAGACTCATTCTTTCATTAGTGTTATAATTTGTGATCTCTCCTCTCAACCAGCATCTTGCATATCCAGTATGTATGCCATTGCCAACTGCAATCATTAAAGTCAAGGCCAAAATCAAATCAGTATCACAAGACCTAACTACAGTAAGACACTATTTATCGACTTCATATCAAGAGTCCTTATTTCTTTCAAATAATGAAACACACACCTTATTTTTTGTTTGTTTTCCAACAGACCTAAGGAAAAGTTGCTAAATCTTGCAGTATTTCCATGAAGGTCTTACTACTGTCTGCTATGGAGTTCCTGGAGTTGCTATTTTGAAGAGGAGGACTATGTATAGAAACATTTACTCAGAAAGTAGCTCAACACTGAATACAATTTGCATGGGATGTGTGCAGTTAACCTAATTTTTTTCCTGTCATCTCAACAGCCTCTCTTACAAATGGTTGCTTATCCGACTAAATAAAGAGAATAACTGCTAGAAGGATTTTCCTTCAGTAAGATCTTTACATACCATAGGCATTTCTAGTAAAGTCTCAGTAATCTGCAGCTTTGTATTTGTATTTTAAAGTCTATTTTCATCTCAATCAGATAAAGTCTGGGATTAAATCTTTTACATTTCTGAATGGAGGTCCTATATTTTACTGACATCTAGAACAGTATGCAACAGTCTTCCAATTATACTCAGAAAAAATAAATGAATTCAATGTCTGAATGAAACAGGCATTAAACCAGTTCGGACTTTGATATATTTCCTAAGTTTTCATAACAGTTGTTATTAAAAATACATCACTATTTTCCTTAAATGCTACTTATCTTTAAGATATGATATTTTTGGCCCTTCTCCCAACATTGGTATCTTTTTATACCAGATTGTAAAAGAAAACCTAGAGGCCTACTTTCATCAGTTCTGTGAACCAGGAAATTAGTTACCGGTCATCTGTGAAGCTGTCATAAATGAATAACTTCTCTTTCTCAGTAGAAAGTGTTTGCTGTGCCAAAATACACAAACTACAAACTATTCCTGTTGTGACAAAACTCTCTGATTTTGTTATCAGGACAGATTGATCAAGAACTAATTTGTATTAAATTACATCAGATTTCAGACACTGAGGGGGATGTCTACATGACAATTCCAGTTTGAGGAGTGTGTTTTTAAAATATCTCATCTGTCCCATTTATTTGGGTTTGTTCTGCATTGTGGAGCTGTCTTGAATAATACCCCGTGCAGGACTGGATTAGAGGCAATCCCAAGTAAAACCTGAGCATACAGTGCGGAGCTGGATCTTCAGTGCCACTGATTCCCTCTGCAGATCCCCCATTTCATGCTGCAGAAATTGTTCATGTAGATGCAGGCTGTCTGAATGATACAGCTGATGCAACATATTTTTTGTGCTACAGGCCATCATACAGTAAGTATGAGTTAAGGAAGAGGAATTTTTCTTACCTGGGCTGGTATTTTACTATGATTCATCAAGGATTTAAGTTTGCAACTTGTTAAGAAATTAGTCTGCCATGGTGTCTGTTCTGCAACATAGATTTCTATTTTTCTGAAAGACTGGCCAAACATCTGTTTATTTTCCTGTAAATAATATTTTCCATTTAGTCTGGGATCCAAGGACTGATCTTCCACCAGGGTCATCTGCTTTTATATCTTTCCTTTTTACTTTCAGAAAGGCAAATGAAAATCCTTCTCCTGTTTTGTTTCTCCTTGCTTCTAACTAAGCTTGCTCACTTCTCTGAGGAAAAAAAAATAGGCCAACTGAAAAAAAACAAAAACAAACCATGGATCTCTGCCTGCTGTTGTTAGCTTCTTTAATGTTTATTAGGTTTCACTAATACATCTTTTCTGAGTATGGTAGAACAGAAAAACAAGAAGGGTAGAAATGCAATTTCTTCAAGTTTAGCTGAACTGCACAAAAGAATTGGATGAGTTTGTAGTTCCGTCAAGTGGCTTCTTAAAAGAAGTTCCAGTTTTCCTAGCTGAAAATACTGTTTTCATGAAAGACTACTGTGAAAGAAACAGGTAATGTCAGATGACTAGATATAAATTCTGCTATCCCTATGCATGGTAAATGGAAAATAACTCAACTAACTAGAATATGCTTATCTTGCATCACTGGCATCATTGCTAAGTCATGGGTCCAAACTTCCCTTGTCCAGGAATAGCTTTATTTGGGCATGAGGAAACTTTCCTCTTGCCTGTGCCACAAACCTTTCAAGAAAGGTGCTATGGAGTAATACACAGCCTTGTGAATGCCTGTTTTGCAGCAGAGTAGATGTACAGATGGAAATAATAGTGCCTGTGCACCTGCCCATGCTTTGTGTCATGTTAAGGTTTGCTGTACATTTACGATACACCTTTAAAACTATTGAAAGAAGAGAGAACAGCAAAAGCTTATTTGAAGTGCTGATGAGGATCTGGGTTGTTTGTCCATTCCATGGTGCCATTCTGTCATCTCCTACTTGAAAATCCATATGCCAGAGCCAAGTAAATGTTTTGTTTTGTTCTGGCAATAGCACTTGGCATGTTGGTAGTGGCAGCAGGCAGCAGCAGGGGTTTCTTTTCCATTGGCTCTGGCCCTGGTACCTATATAGGCTGCCAAAATGAAAAGATGTTTTGGACTCTGAGGAAAATGAGATTATTTTCAGTCAGTGGGCTACTAATTAACTGTCAATAAATGCAGAAACCTCTTCCCCTTCATATATATTAATGCTTACTATATATTCTTTCTCATGGAGAGTTAAGCAGAAGACCACAGGTAATATTTTTCAAATGTACTCTTTCAAAGCATTATACTCAACAAGTAATAATAGCATGTGCAACTGTGGAAGTCCTCCTGTAACACAGGCAACTGTTGTACTGCAAACAAATTTTGTGAGTTTCAGGATCACTCATATGACCTAAAGTCTTGTCATACCTCTAATCATCTGCCCCAACCCTCAAGTTATGAGTGGTTACTCCAGAAAAACTGGCTTACCAGTAGCAACAGGACTATTTCCAAGCCAAGTAAGGCTGAATCATGTGCTACACTAGGATGAGGTGTTCACTGCTGGAAACTGCCTGCTGAAGCATTAGGAGGAGCTTGGAGTGGGTTTTGATAGCTCACTTTTATATAAAAGCTTATCTGTGATCATGCTGATTGTCTGGTGTGGAAAAACACTTGGCTGTAAATGTTCCAACATAAATGTATTCTGCATTGCCTCAGAAATTATGGTTGATTGTCATTCAGGGAAACTAGATAATTGTCTCAGAGAGTCACTGACTAGCTTTTCATTAAAAAGGGCTATATTTTTAAGGAGGAAAAAAAAAAAAAAAAAAGGAAGTCCAGAAGAGAAAGTTTCACTGCAACCCTGGAAAAAGAAAAAAGGACAGATATTCTCTGGACAGATGGCATGCCTGGAGATTTCTGAGTGAAGAACTTAGTCCTTGAAGAAAATAGGGATTTGGGAATATTTTTTACAAATAAATTCATCCCAATTCACCACAAAATGTGTCACTCCTTTTTGCTTACAAATGCTTCTCCCTCTGCCTCCTTGAGTGCTGCAGCACAACAAGCACAGAACAATAGGATCAGGAATCACCCAGGGTTGGGGAACAACATGGCAAAAACACAGCTGATAAAAACTGGTGGGCTGAAAAGCAGCAAAGAAAGTAAGTTTGTTCAACAGGCCAGGCCAGTCTGAATTTGGCCTTGGAAGAAAGCAAACAGCTGGCCTAGAAAGTGCCTCTCCAGAGCAAAATAGTCTAAGTTTTACTGATAAGGATATACTTTAAAGAATTGAGCTGTCAGCTGTCTATCTCTTGCTTCTATGAACAGGCTTTGGAATACAGTGAAAGTGAAACATATGATACTAATCTTTAAAGGCAAGAATATTTTGACATTTAAGTCCTTCAAGTATTCTGAAAATGCCATGAAATATTTCAGTATGTAGCAAGATGTACTATTTACCACTTCTAAATCTATTTATCTATCTATATATGAAGAGTGCAAATACAGAAGTATGATCATTGGCACTTCAAAGGTACTTTAAAGTTAGCAAATAGGTGATTTTACCTACTCTCTAAATCTGTAGCAACAAATAATCTGTTTATCCATAAATATGAACCTGCTAAATAATCACAGTACAAACTGTAATTGTAATGAAGCATTTATTACTGAATGTACTGTCAGCAGATCTGAAGTTTGGAAGTTATACTATTTGCAGGAGCACAAAATATCTAGTTGTAGCTCTGGGACTGTCTAGTCTGACCTCCCACTCATGTCAGGCCTCCTGTTGACACTGGATGCCATCAGCTGCAGCTTTGCCTAACTGTCACAGAAATCTCTAAAGATGAAAACGCTCTGGGTAACCTGTGCCAGTACTGCACTACCACCTGGAATGTCTAGCCTGAACCTTCCAAATTGCAATTTCTGGCCACTGCTCTCTAATGTATAATTTGCCATTACTGAAACTATGGATTCACCATCTTTGTAATTGCTCCTCATACAGTTACATGTTTCTGTCAGATTGCCCTGCTCCAGCACACTAAGCCTTGATGTATATTAAATGAAGTAGACTCTTGAAACTTCCTTAATACTAGAGAGTCGTGTGCCTCCCTTACTACCAAACTGTAGTAAGGGAGGTGCTGTCTTTGTCAGAGAATCACTGAGTTTTGTTCTCTTGACAGATTTTATCAAGAGATGAGTTACAGCAGACATCTGGTTTGCTCTCCTCACTAAGAAGAAAAGGAATCTGGCCAGATTAGGAGCACAAAACTGAGAAGTTCACAAAACTGAGAGATATGAGTATGCCACCACTCCAAGGCACCCACAAAAACTCAGACAGATTGCTAATCATTGAACTGAAAAATACCACAAGGACTTGTATAAGGCAGTTCCACATCTTGCTAGTAAAAATTAAAGCACATAAGAATTGTCATGATGAGAAATTATTCCCTTCTTTATTCCTCCACTCCTGTGATCATGTCTGCAATCCTGTTTAGATTATTGAGGGGGGAAAATTAATGAGATGATTCTCCCAAAGATTACATTAAGTCATTCTTAACACTACTTGGCTGGCTTTGATTTCTCAAAGCAATTAAAAATACTAGCAATTAAAAATATTATTGAACATAATATAGTCCAATAGTTAAATGTTCTACCAAGAGGTGAAAAGAGAATATGCATTTGTATTAAATTAAATCATTATGCATCAGAGAGATTATACTAGTAAAGCAAAACACTGATCTTGGCATTCACTCGATGAACTGCATGATTATTTCTGTGATATTCTTCTTTGCTATATTGCCACACTTAAGTACAAGAGAGTTAAATAACAATCTTTTTGATATTTTTGCATTTTCCTCTAATTGTAGACTACAATGAATATAAAATTAAAAACATTCTGTTTCATAAAAGAAAAGTGGCATAATGTTCCTGTGTTGATGTAACAAGAAAACCTGAAAGTAGCTGTATGACATATCTCAATGACTGGAAAAAATAAAGAAGTATATAGTTCAGTCAATCTGAATGTGAATGGCAGACCTTTAATCCATTGACGAATTGATGACTCTACTGAAACACTGGCAAGCAAAACCTTGCAATTTTTTTTAAAAAAAGGTATTTTTGACTGCACAGTGAACCAAAATGTACTTTTCTTCTTCATGAAAATTTTACAAGTCAGGCCTGCTTTGGCAGGTAACATCAAAACTACTGAAAAAAAGTAAAGAAAGTATTTAAGGGTTTTAGAAGAAGAACTAATCCTTTGTCCATCAACTAAGTATTATCTGGGCATTTCACTGTATACTTTCCTGAAGCTGGGAGCATAGGGTCAGCTTTAGAGAGTCCATCCAAAGGCCTATCTAGCTGACACTGACTCCAAGAGTGGTAACAGATTCAGTGGAAAGGAAAGGGGGAAAAAAAATCACAGGATACAGAATATGACTTTCTTCTGACATTCTTTCCCATTTGCATCCAAGTGGCTCCCAAGCTACTTTGTAGCTTCTGTTCAGTAGTACCCGAGTCAAAGACTGAATATGTGGCACAGTTTTAAATAAGGACTGATAGAGCAAACCTGTATTTATAACTTTACACTGCACATAATCTGTAGCAGGAAGTTCTACAATTCCATTTTGTGCCATACAAAAGAGTATTACTTTGATAGTCTGCTGCCTGCTTAATGTGTACCATCATTTTCATAAGTAAGCTTTTCCTATTTACTACCCTTCCTGTTGTCCGTGACTACCTTACCAGCCATCTTCACCTTCAGTGAATGCTTCCTTGCCTTTCCTGAACATCTCACAAAGAATTCACTTCATAGTTGTGTTACTTGTGCTGATTTTCTCTATACTTCTTTAGTATTTTTCTTTGC
This sequence comes from Psilopogon haemacephalus, assembly GCA_013396835.1. Taxonomy (NCBI): domain Eukaryota; kingdom Metazoa; phylum Chordata; class Aves; order Piciformes; family Megalaimidae; genus Psilopogon; species Psilopogon haemacephalus. Next base: position 25,047 of record VWZI01001531.1, on the reverse strand, counting down.
TATCTTCTAGTATCTTCAGTACCTTTACTTTCTGAGATCCAACAAGAATATACATTCTCCCTGACAGTCACACCTTCCTATAGCACTTTTGCAAGATTGCAGATAGCCAGCAAAATCTCCACTATGTAATAAATGGAAACCTGAAACAAGGTGTATAAAGTTTCAATAGATTTCTTTTTTGCTAATGATTTGAGGCACTGCACAGTTCTCATACCTTCGTGTGACCATGCAACAGCCATCAGTGGGGATTCTGCAGACAGTTCCTAGGCACAGTATGTGGCACCTCAGACTGAAGACGAAAGCAGGAAGAAATTATATGGTCCTTTTCAAGACAGGGGCCACTTTTTCTGTTTTCTGATATATAGGAACTACAGATTCCTGTCTTGTCAGTATTCTCTGATAATGAACAACCTACCTTGTTCTTGTTTTGAGTGATAGTGCTCTCTGTTGTGTTCTAAATCTATGTACACATACGTTCAATTTTTGGCTATAAAGCCTGCCAATCACCACAGCACAGCTTAGTTGTGAGCTTTATGACTAAAATTGAAGTTTTGTTGTATTCACACTTGGTGTGTATCCAACCCTTCCCATTTAGACATAAATGATAAACAACATTGGGATTGTCATGGGATAATGCAGACTAAGAAAACATAACTAGAAATTAAAACATCTGCAGTCTGTCCTGCTGTTGAGTTCAAATACATGAGAAAGAGAATAAATTTAAATTAAGGAGAACACAGCTTTAATAAAAAAAAAAAAAAGCTTGTTCCAGCTGTAATGCACAGAATTGCTAAACTTTAGTTTTCAAAGAAAGGTTTGCTTAGAAGAAGGAGGCAGTACTTCAGAACTGTAATGAGATGAAATGTGATGATGAAGCAGAAGTTGTTTTTTTCTCAAGAGAAATACCAGAGAACGGAGTATGTTACAGGCAGATTTTTGTACTAGATTAGAGGGCGTTCTGAGTATTTTCTACTTTATTTTTTTGAGCTATGGGTCAACAGCAAATATATTATGAAAATTACTGTTCTTTCAAGGAGAGCTATTTTGGAAATGTATTTTTAGTTTAGTAGAAGCTTTTTTTTGGTATGTATAGTAAGTTCCAAGATCAGTAACACAGGACTGTCATGCCAGCTACACGACTAATTTCATCAGTATTCCTTATGATTTTTACCTGTGCTCTCCTCTTGTTACTACAACAACATTTGCAGTAAGAGGACATTTTCAAGTTATGATCAAAAAGTACCACATAAAAAGTGAGTAACCACCTGATTTACTTGATACTCATATGTGCAAGAAATATTAATGTCCCCTTTAAATAACAGCAATAAAATCAAAATATATATATATATAATAATTTTTTATGAGTTACTGCAGGCAAAATTTTTGCATTTTCCTTTTGAAAAAGCTGTGCTTCAAAGTAAATACTTTTTCAGTATCCTAAAACATGCCTCTGGCAAATGGAATTCATGTGTGTATGTATATGTGAGCAGTGAACACAGAGAAGCTGTAATTTCATTCTCTTGCTATAAGCATATACAACATACAAATTATTGTCCATGCCACTGTTTGAAGTGAGAAAGTAACCTGATTTCATATTTGAAGGTGAAAGTACATAGTACCTTCCTCTTTTAAAAAATCAGGAGTTGCCACTCTACCTCCACATTCAGATGACATTTCAGTATTTGAGAGCTTGACTCTATTTTTTCCCTTACTCTGTCATAGATTTATTGCACTGAGGCCAGAGCAGGTACACAAGTAAGGTGACAAAAGAAGAAAGTGCCATATGGTTTTAGTTCCTACCAACTGCAAGGTTGCTTTGAGTACATTAACGTTACCATTATGACAAAGCACTGGAATTCAAAAACCACACAAGCAAGCAAGAAAGATCTCAGCCTTTTAATAAATTTAAAAGAAAACTGATAAGCCTATTATTAGTCACTGAAAGCAACTCTTTTGCTTAAACAAGCAGTTCCAACTTTCAGCTGGCTGTGGTATCTCAAGAATAAATTTTAAATCATGCTGATCATTAATTTACTGGAAGGGGCTTTAAAAGTATCTCCAAACTCTGAACTGTACAACAAGCACTGGCCAATAAAATATAACAGTTCATGACTACCTTTTACACTGATTATAGCTCAACATATATACACAAAGTGATTTTTTCATAAGCATTTATATTTCAAGATGTCTGAAAAAAAAGAAATGCTTGTGAGATGGCTGCGTTTCGAAAGCATCCTTGATATAACTCTCAACTGAATCAGTGTACTCTATAAAGGAGTACAGGTTATACAAAAGCAAAGTTGCTGCAGAACATTTGCTTTCCTCTTCAGCATATGACTGACTGGGTCTTCTGTAAGTAGAAAATGAAGAAAATATGAAAGAAAGTTTGTCCCTCAGACAAACTCAGACATATTTCTAGTTACTTCTATAGTTGACTTTCAAAACTAATCTTGTCAGTCAAAATGTACTGTATTTTAAATACCTAAATTAAGATCGGAGGGACAGTTCATATATCCTGAACTAGATGTTCTTGTACTGAAATATAGTTCAAAGGTAATTCAGCATCAGAAGCCACACAAATCATGGAATTATAGAATGCACTGAGTAAGAAAGGACCTTTAAAGGTCACCTACTACAAAACCATTCCCCCCCATCTCCCACCTCCAGTCCCTGGCAACCTGTTCCAGTGTTCCACCACTCTTATTGTAAAGAACTTCTTCCTAATGTTCAATCTGAATCTGCCATTCTCTAATCTAAAACCATTGCACTGGCATTTCCCTCTTGGCTCCTACTACCTCAGGAGACCCTGGCTTATCTCTGTAAGGCATTGACTGTGCTGCACTGTCCCCAGCATGCTTCAAGACAACAGGTCGAAGGCCCTTACTATCACCTTGTCCCTGGTGTGTCATCCGACAGGCAAGCCCAATATTGTTATCTACTTCCCCCTTTGCATCTATTTTAAAGCCCTGTTGATCAGCCTTGCAACCTCCTGAGCAGAATATTTTCTCCTATTGAGAAAGGTGTCTCCCACTTCATGTCAGTAAGCCAAAACTGTGGCTGTGAAACAGCCATGGAGTCATTGCCTGCAACTGGAAGGAGAAAGGAAAAAGAGCCTGTGCCTCAGATTCCCCTACCAACTGTCCAAAGTATCTTTTGATCACTTTTAGACTAGAGGTTGCAGCCTCCTCCTCACCTTCATGGAAGATCAGTAACAGCTAATAGTATGAGGACTGTACCATCAAGAAAAAGGTTTTGTTTTGCAAAAGGGTACAGATCAATATGCCTGAAATACAGGCCAAAAGATGTCTTCTGGTGTTCTGACTGCTGCTGCTGATCCGGAAGACCTCAGGTCCACTGTAGATCATGTCATGCCTGTCAGGACTGTGTCCCTGGTAATCTGGGGCATCTCAAATGCTACAGGCTTTGTTTAAGCTTCTCAATTACACCTTAGATGACAACTATTATAAATGGGAGTTTAAGACACCTAACTCAAGTTTATTATGTAGATTACTTTGCACTTGATTCTCTGTGAATAGCAGGAAAACACCTGTCTGGCAGACACACAGGTTTTCTAGACAATCCTCTCTTTGATGCAGCCTTCCAATTTGCATAAGGTCTGGTCATTCGTTGTCAGACTGTTCTGAACACCTGCTTAATTTTCCCTATTAACTCATTCAGGAAAATAATTTGGTTTGCAAACTTCAGATTCAGATGCTTAAAGGTCAAGTAAGGCAATGGTTGTCTCTGAGTTCTGTAACATGTCCTACAGTTTGCCTTAGCTATCGTTTACATCTCTTGTTAAACATATCAAGTCCATTTCAGCCAGTCAACCACTAGAATACATTCCTATCGAACGAAACCTTCTCTTCTTTCTAAGTTTCTGAGAAAAAAAAAAGTCATTACCTAAAAAAGTGCTCACCCCTTTATAAACTGTTTTTGGCAATTATTCTAAACTCTGTCACACTACTGGAAAACTTCCTTAAGAATAAAACTTAGGAGACATAATTTGGCACATATAGATGTTAAAACTACACCTCATTCTGCTTTTCATAAAAAGCATGATTTTAAGCCAGAAATAGCTCATATTATCTTGCTCAATTATCTGTATATTGCACATGTCAAAGAGATTACCCTGCTCTTTGTCTCCTTTTATATCTTCTTTCCTAAACTGAGGCAAGAGAATGCTGCTTTTATCCAGGCCAGGAGACATAGTCAAACTCTGTCTAGCTGGAGTATGTTTAAGTTGTGGCTGACAACTTGCCTGTAGTGTGAAAACAGAGAATACAAAATTTAACAAACTAGCATTTGTAGAGTGCTAGTGCTCCCAGAGTACTAAATCTGTAGAGGAACACTTGGAGCAGGCATTAGTGGCAAGACTGATCAGCTTGGGCTCAATATTGTAATGACATGATTGCTCTGCTTTCAGTCTGAAAAACAACCTCTTTACTACTACCTGAAAGGTCTTTACACCACAATGATGATAAATGTTAATATATGTCTGATACAAAGATGACCTAAGATATGTCCTAAAGATAGCAGTTGCTTCATTTTTTTTTTTTTGCAGGTCATAAAACACGTTAAAAGTGATCCTCCCAGCATATTACAGGTTTTGTAAAAGTGGTTGACTCCATACTCCAAGACATTCTCATAGAAAATGGTACCCAACAGAGTATATGATATGTGGATTAAGAATTCAAACTGCATTCAGAATTCAAAACACAATTCTTGAAGAATGGCCATTGAATTCCTAGTGTAATTCCAGTGAGCAGTAGCAGACAAAACACAGTCCAAGCATTTTCACTCAAAACAAAAAGTGAACACCTATGGAACTGTGTACATGAACCAAAATTGCAAAGTAGTAAAAACTGATGACAATGACATATTCATATAGAAATCCAGACAGCATGGGAACTTAAGTCATTCAAAACCAACTATACTTCCTCATAGCCACACATCATGTTATACACCACACAGATCAAGATGGGACACTGTAGCCTGGAAAGTAAGGATTCCAGGAATGATTTAGAGCTGGAGTTGGACAAGCAAGATGAAAACAATTTAGTAGTCCAGTGCAAGGAAACAGATGGGTAATGAAATTCTTTTATGAATATTGATGGGAATAGTAAGTATAGGGAGGCAAGAGTAACTCTGCAGACAGCAGAGTTGAAACAGTGCACATAACCATAGTACCTACAGTCCCAAAGGAATTCTCAGAAGACAGAGAAGTTAAATGAAGAATTGTGGAAATTATTTAAGACCTTAAGAAAATGTTATCACAGAGAAATTCAAGGCACTCTGACTGTTTAATATTTGATTAGTCAAGTGACTGATATAATGGGGAGAACACATCAGGCACGAAAAGACTCTCTAATCCAGACAAAATATATAAAGGAAAACAATGGCCAGACTCCCCAAATGGATAAATGTAGTTAAAAATCTAGACAAAAAAATGTCAATAGCATAGATGGTTAATCACGAGACCAACATATCTGGCAAATGGTGGATTCTCTGCCTTTACATTCCATTTGACAAAAAGTGGAATACATGCTTCCTATAAACAAAAATGGTGATATTAGTGAGTTAACACTAGGAGATACAAACAGTACATAGTATTATAAAGCAGCATACTGGAGGGCCACTCCTTTAGGAACAGGAAGCTCCTCTTACAGTACACAGATAATACAGCACAGGCATTGCTTTACTGAAAAGACAATAATGAGTACACCAGTTGTATGACAAAAATACTGTTAGTATTTAAACATTAATATTCCCCAAGTTCATTTTTAAATGATAAAGACAAGAATGCAATGCAAGTGTTTAAACTGTAACCTTGCAAAGACATTTTCCAAGTACTTGATATCTATTCCTATGTTCTACTTCGTACACTGTGTGCTAACACACTATCTAGACTACAGAACTAACAGAAAAGACATGTGCAGAGCATGCCCGGGCTTGTAGAGACAAAACTGAACACAAGTTGAATTACCCTAACCCATAGTCCATTTCCTCTCTTACCTATCATCCAGACCACTCTAATGTTAAACATGTTGCATTTATCATTGCTTATTTACATTTTTGTGTCATAGCTCTCCTCTTTCCTTAAAAGTGGAACCTCCTCTGCTGGTTTGAATTTAGCAATTTGTCTGTGGATTACTGTGGCCCACTCACTTTTCTCATTCACTTTGCTCATAGTGGCAGTTAACAAAGGACTGAAATAGAGTCAACAGGAACTAGAAACCACAGGATTACTGCAAGCTAACATCTTGAATCTGAGGACTGTATCATGTAGTTGTGCTTGTAAGACTACTAAAAATGGCAGCCTAATGGATTACCCGTAGAAACACTTTGACATTTGGAAGACTGGCAGTGCTTCCAGTATTGACCTGGACTGCTGCTAAAGTGTCCTGTGTGCATTATGAGTCTGTCAGACAGTCCTGTGTGCAATATGAAATATTTTAAGATGTATCCTAATTCTCAGAGCGCTGACTGCTGGAGAGTTACCTCTCAGGTTTTGGATGGGAGTGGTGTGCCCATCTCTAGGCAGTTAATTAAGAGGAAAATACTCAGTTTACTATTTTCAGTAGTGTGGGAAAGAAGAAGGGGAGATATCTCCTCACCTGAAATTTTTATTTGAGCTACTTCTCCATCTCCTCCTTCACTGTGTGCACGGACCTCCACAACATATTCACCATCACTGGGGACTGGGACCTCTATTGTGTGCTTTCCAGTTGAAAACAACTTGCCTTCATGTTGTCCATCTGGTCTATAAAGTACCTAGGGGTAAATCATAGTAAGTATAGTCACTGAAATGTTGTATTTCTATGAAAACACTTTTATGTAGGTATAATGTGCCAATGAAAATTAGGTTTTTACTTATATATGAAGTCTATACATATCAAAACAGTGGTTGATGCTACTTTTTTCCATTTTTGCATTAGATGCATCTGGACAGGATGCCTCCTCCTTCTTTTCTCTGTTATAAAATTATGGCACCTTTGGAAAAATAATTTCAGCCCTTGCATTTGAAATACGTAATTACGGCAGATAATCATGCAGAGTGGCAGAGAGAATTAAATAAAAATCTGAAAACTCAGCTGGGTTTTAGGAAATTAAATTTGTTACCATTTTTATAAATGAAACAAACACCAATTATGTTATTAACTCTCAACTAATGCAAATGGGATGGTATGTATCTTCTGAGACCTATAGAAACTATCCTCACCCCTTCTGAAATAATCTCTGCGAAACATTGTCAGCAACTCTCAGGAAGCAGTTAAACTCCTCAAGCAAAACTTGTACATGTAGAACATGATACTTTCTTACTGATAGGCAAGCAGGAAAGTTAAATAGGAGTTTTTTTAAAGCTTTTTATATGCCCTGTAGTTAGGATATACATCTGCTCTAGTTATACAGTAAGTGCATCTAATGAGATTAAATATCCCCTCCCTTCTTCTACTTTTTCACACTTTAAAGAATTCATGTTTCAGGAACTGTAGCTGCCATATGGATGGGAAAGGAAAGCTGGAACAATGCATATTCCTACAAGGAAAAAGTACTGAAGAGTTCAATTTTTTAGCACCATTTATAGCTGATAGACAATAAATGTAATCATATGGGAGATCAGGTTGCTGCAGTCATTGATCTAAATTGTCCCACCCAAATGAATTCCAGTGCCCCAATATTTTCTCATTGTATTGACTAAGCCTTTGCCCAAAGCCGAATGGATGTCTGTGATCTCTGAGCAGGATACCTTTGTATTTAGTATGTAGCTATGTTTGAGTCTGAATGGCCAAAAAAATTCAATACCATCTATATAATGCACCTCATGTAGCATGCAGACAAAGGTAAAAATATTTCCACAGATCATACTTTGTATCCTTCAACTGCAGACTCATTTGACATTGCCTTCACATGATCCCAGGTGATGATGTACCTTGAACCAGATCTTACAGAGCTGATAATCCTTGGACGTTGGCTTGGAGCTGAAAAGTAACATAAATGTTGCATATAAATATGCACATAAATAAGATTTCATAAACGTTCAACATTTTTATAAAGCCATGCAAAAATTTACAACAGGAAATTATGTTGATCTTTATATGATTAAGAAAATGAACTGCAGTGAACTGCTACAGCTCCAGCCAGGCAATTTTGGATGGCTTGTGCAGTGGCTGCTTTGTGGGTTTGACTTTCTGTCTTGCCAGAATGGAAGAGGCCATCATTACCCTTCACTGTGCTGCTGATCATGTGTGTTTGTTGGCATGAAACTATGTTCAGAGCCTCCCAGAAATGTGGCTTAAATTATATTTATTCATGGAGATTAAACATTTAACTAACCATTTAGAGCACATTTCTACAGTATTTAATTCAGTACAAATTGGAGTACCCCACTGCAGAAGTGATTAATTATATTACACACATTAAGCTTACAAAATGGTCTTCTTCAATGCGAATGAACCTTATAGGAGCAAGCTGCACAACAGACTATTTACTGACAGAAATCTTCACATTAGTTGTATATATTTTTAGTCCATATAAGTGTTTTAAATACACAGGATTTATTTCTTAATTGAATATTGCTTAGCCTATGTTAGTGCTAGGTATCATCATTAAGTTAGGAGCTATATTCAGAAACTTATTATGACATGTAAATTCAAGGGTGTGATTCAGGCCATCCACTTTTCAAGGTTGCCTGATTCTGGCTCCCTCTACTGTTAATGAAAATGTCAATTGGTCATATTTTAATTGTCAGAATACAATGCTACTCATTACCAATTAAGCATAAAGACAGTGTACAGCTGCCTAAGTATTAGCTGGTCTGAATCGTTCATCATTTGGAACATCATGTCCAGCTTGTGGCCCTCCAGTATTAGAAAGACAGTAACCAGGAACAAATTCAGCAGAGAGCCAACAACACAGTGGCGAGCTGGAGCACTTCCCTGTGAAGGGACAGTGAGACAGCTGGGCTTGTTCATCCTGAAGAGGCTACTTTGGAGAGGCCTAAGCGCCCCCAGTCTTTTCTGGCATGTATCAAGAAGGAGGATCCAGGCTCTTCAAAGTGGTATGGAAGGAGAATGAGTGACAAAAGGCACAAATTTGATTAAATGAGACTCAGAAAAAGTCAGGCAGTGGAACAGGTTCCTCAGTGAGGTTGTGCACTTTTTATCCCTGTAAGTTTTCGAGATCCGGCTGCATAAAGCCCTCAACAACCTGATCCAAGACTGTGGATCACCTTCCTGTGAGTCTACAATCAGTTTCTTCACTGCCTTTTGTATACTATCCACATTGTACATAGCCAAAAAAGAAAGGATGGAGAGATTCAGTAGAAATTTTCAAAGAACCAATGCCACATAGAGGGAGTATACTGGGTACATGCATGACAAGCCACATTTGAAAAAAAAAGATGGATGTGATGCAACATGCAGTAACAAAGTACAAGACATTATAATTAACCCATTTTTTTCAGTTACTTACGTGCTTTCCTCGTAATAATATCGATGGTTCTACTGGGAGGGCCATAGCCTGCACTATTGAAGGCAGAAACATCTACATGGTAGCGAGTATTTGGCTTCAGATTTTCCACTTTGGTTGAGTACTCTTGATTGCTCACCTGTACCCGCTGTGCAGCTGCTTCTTTATCATGAGCAGCCCAGTAACGAATCTGTAAGCAAGGAAATTAGAGGATTAAATGTAATATATTTAGTCACAAAGAAAGCTTATTAAAAACTTAATGTGTGTTGAGGATCTCTCTACCACATACCCCAGGTAATAAGTGAACTAAAGCACAACTAAAAGTTGTGATTTTAACCAAGTTGCACACAGACATAAAGAAATTGAAACAAATCAGATTTTGCTATGAGACCTTTTCTCATAGTGGTTTAACTTGTTTTAACCACTGGGAGATGCATAATGCCTAAAGAGAACAGGACTATTTTCTTCTTGTTGTTTTGTTTGAGCATTTTACTCTGATCTCTAATATTGTTTTCCCACACTATGAAGACTAAACTCTGCTAATGTTTTAACAATATTTTGTTTAAAATATCATACAAATATAACTGTTTTGTACTTCTACCTAGGGAATTGAAAGTATTCAGTCCTGTTAGTTGTATGTGGAAGCCCAGATATGCGTACCTAATAATTTTCTAAAGTTCCTTGGCTAAATTCCATTGGATTTCATATTCTAATATGACATTTGTCAAAGTTGGTGAGAAAGAACCTCAAAATTTTTAAACCATGGGAAAAGCATCAGCATAAGCTTGCAACATCTTAAAATCCAGAGTCAATTAACTGTAACAAAGACATTCTGTAAGGGACAGTCAAGGAGACACTAGGGAAGAAAGGAGGTGGCTTACAGGCCAGGGCACTGCCCACAGCGTTACAATCTTTTAACTGGGAGATGGTAATTGCTTCATGGCAAAGAGCCTGTAGGACAGTGACGCTGGTAAATGGTCTTGAGAATAAATCTAATGAGGAGCAGCTGCCTCAAGTCTTGCCCACTAGTATTAGAGGTTACTCGTATTTCATTACTATAAATTTGACAATATTTTAATAGCTTTTCTCTATCTTGGTGTAGAGAGAATCAGTGTATGTATTTGCAGGTGAAGCTGGCTCAAATATTTAGATACATCATGTGTACTTGCCTTTCAGCAGGTACAAACATAATTTTAGTTATCCATCTCCTGCAGTGTTTTGGGAGTTTAATATCCAAGCATAATAAACATCAGTGTAGTACACATCAGTGATTTAGGCCCTTGCATTCAGCAAATCCCCACTGCTCAAGATAGCTGTTTCACTGAGCTAACAGCCTTTGCCACAAAAGTGAGGAATGAGCACAAAATCTATCCTGCAGTCTTCCTAGCAGGGTGGTAACCTCCACTTGATGAATCACTTTAAATTGCATGGAACTGAACCATCACAATCATTTCAGCTGAAGGCTGACTGTGATCTCAAGTCAGATTTTTTAAAAATAAGATTGTAATTAATGAACCGATGTAGATAAACTGCTTCTGTTGAAAGCAACCAGCTGTATACCATGAGCTGTTAACTGTGTCTGACTCAAGTGTGAGAGTGTACATCAGCAGCTTGAGGACATCATGTCTATCTCTGTCCTTAAGTTCAAACAAGTTTCTAGCCTGCAGCAAAGGGGCATCTGTGAAATTCTATGTGGCCAGAAGTTTATTAGCTATGACAGGACCCATGGCAGCTTTACTGTTGATAATAACTGTCTCTTGAAGATTAATTAATTCATTCTGTTAAGTTTTTTAAGTACCTGTTTTACCTAAAGATGGCAAAACACACTTTATGTGAAGCTTTTATTCGTAACAGGGCATATGCTAGAAGATTTCAAATACTTCAGACTTGCAAAATGTTCTACAATGCTACTACTCATTTGCACTACAGTGCTGCTAAGGGTGTTAACAAGTAATATGCAACATCAAGAAAGAGAAGTGAGAACAATGAATGAAAAGGTAAATTACTTCACTGAGATTATATTACATTTCAAGTAGAAGTAATATAATTTAAAGATTAAATTAGAATGCTAAATATTATTGTTCTTGGCTGCACTGTTGTGGACTAATACCATAGTTTGTGAACTGTGTCTCACACACTCAATGTTCATCTTTGTCTCTTCATTTAACATACAATCATATCTGTGTATTCAGATCATTGTAACTAGTCTTGGAAAAGAGAAAAACTGAAATAAAATTACCATCTTTGGGGCTAAATAAAAGTATTGTTTTATTTATTCCTACAATTCTCTAAATAATTAATTTGTAAAGCTTCTTGAAATAACTTGCAAATTTCTTTCACCTTCTTATTACTTTAAGAAGTCATATTTCTCCTCATTGCTCAGTAGTAACCCCTCTGTTTTTCTTAAAGACTGATCCCAGACAATCTGCTTTTTCCTGGTGCTCTGTATTAACTTTGTTAGGGTAATCCACAGGTAATGAATCTCCAGAGTACACAGAAGGGTATTTCAGCCCAGGTCTAGAGTGTGTTGTAGGAGATATGCCAACTATGGGAAGGAATGCCTTAGCCATCATGAATTAGTGCAGCCCTTTGTGTAGAAACTAGGGAAGGCACTCTCTCCTTCATGGTCCTCTCTTCTATTCAAGTTTTACTATATTGAAATACATCAGAAGTCGTTTCTGTAAGAGTAATCAAACAATAGCTCTCATATTTATGAAAATTTTACATAGGAGAATCATAAAAGAGGGATTTTACTCATATTAAGAAAAAATGCTAACAGTATATTTCGGTAAAAAAGAGACAATGGTGACGACAAATTTGTTTAATTAAATAAACATACCTATTGCATAGAAGCAGCAGGAAATACAGACAGTGTCTTTGGTAGTCCATGAACTGAGAAGCTGTGGCTTTTAGCATGTTATTGTAAGTACTCATAAATCTTGAATTCTCTATATGGATAGGGACAGTTTCATACTTTATCTCTTCTTGAAGTGTGAGCTGAGGATACTCCTCTGTAATGGCAAAATGTTTCAGCTCAAACTCATCACTATGAGGGCAGCCATTCTGACAGTATGCATTAGTGTCAAGAAAATCTGACTCTTTCTGGTGTGAAAAGTGTTGTGTCACAGGTGAAATACCTTCAGGTACTTTGCTCAGGGTACTCCCACCTCTTAAATCCTAGCATGTAAAAGGCTAATTATGTGATTTTCAGATACTAAGACCAAAATGAAGCTGAGAATGTGTTTTGGTGAATGAGGGATTATGAGATCCAAGCAGTAATTCAGAAACAAACACTGGATTATTTCCTGATGCCAATAGAGACAGAACCTTTTAGAAATATTAATTGGAATTTATAATGTAGTTTGAGTTCTTCTTTCCCCACAACTTTTATTGTAAGTTCACAAAAGCTACCTGCAGACTTTCTCTTCTGGAAGACCCTCTGTTTCTGCCCTATCCTGTGGCTCCTTCAGGACTAAAGGGAGATCTGATCTTCAGAAGCACAGGTCTTCATTTTTGTCCTTGATGTAGCAGCACAAGTTTGCCCTTTGCTCCTTTGCTTCTTAACTAGAAATGAGGCTGGTGATCTCTCTACTGAAAATTATCTCAGCATTAACACCATCACTATTGCAATCCCAACCTCTCCCAGCACTCTTTGTGGCTGCTCTCTCTACATCCCCACAAGTCCCCTGGGGTGTCTGTTCTGATTATTCAGGGAGTATTCATGCCTGGTTTCTGTGCAGACTGTCCAGCTTGTGAGTACAACACTGCTACATGGCTGGCTGGCTGAAGCTCACACATCTGGGCATTCCACCCAGCTCTCAGTTATGACCATGAATTTGTCTGTCCTATTCTAGTTGCGTAACTCCTATGGAATACCAAACCAGTGAGCACATTTAGCAAATTAGTGTCCTTTGCTTATAAGTTTAAAACTTTGTATGCAGCACATATTTGAGCTTTTTATGAGACACTATGCTAGTTCCTATTGAGATCTTTGCTATTGTTACAGTATCCCAAAAGTATTATCTAAATCTCATGGAGACAGAAACAGAGAACAGAAAACATAGAAACAAATACTACTAACTGAAAAAATATTTATTCATTGATCTTAGTTATGAAAATACATTCTGTGAGGTTACTCCACCTTTGTATGTGCTCACTTTGGAACACAGACACTACAATCAAGCAGCCGACGACTTAAAGTCACTAGCAAATTAAGAGCCAATCCTTTATTTTGGAGTGCAGCCAAAATAAACTGGATGCACATGGCAGCGTTCATCAGCATCCACTGTCCACAGATGGTGTTGAAGCTTCCTGGCTGGACTACTACCTGGTTATTCCTGGTTGCACCCACCCTGTGGCTGTCATCATCTTTGTACAAGGACAAGAACCACTTGTACCGGTAACACAACATAGTCTTGGACCAGATGAACATACCTTGGAGCTCTTTTTCATGTGAAGAATAGCAATCATGAGCAAAACACTGTTGTCTTGCACAATAGCACTGTCTCTGTTTTACTGGATTCTGGGCATTTGTCATGTAATCTGACTTACTGTGGATTTGTGGGTGAATTATATTAATAACTGCTGATAATTTAAATGGCCCACAAGTTACAATTTCACATCTGTGTTGACAATTACACCTATGAACGTAGAGATAGGCATTTGATTGCATAACATAGGTAAGATTATTTTATTAAATAATGTCTTTTTAAAAATTTTAAAAGCGAGCACACATTTGTTAATGTTTTAGCAATGAAGTACACAGCACCAAAACCAATCTCTCCCGTGACATAAAAAACTGTACAGGGGAGACAGCAACTGAAGAGTATTGAACCCAAACTGATAGAAAGCTAGAGCAGGAGTTCCTGCATTTAACTACTGAAATTAAATGAATGAGAATATATAGAGTGCCACATCTAAACCTACCTGATATCCTTCCACAGATTTATCAGAAACATGGTGCCAAGAAACAGACATTTCAGAAGATGACAAAACCTTTACACCAACATCTGTAGGTACTTCAGTTGGAGCTGGAAGATAAAACACACATTAAGCATCCAATCTCATCCAGTGACAGTGTCATACTTGCTTACAAAGACTCTTCTCACTTTAATATTCTATATTGTTTTCATGGTTATCAGGAAGCCAAAAGTGTTAGTCTTTAATCTGGTTTTACTTGAGTAAACTTTAAATTCAGTGATGGCCTGTATGGGAAATGACTCTATAAAAATAAAGAAATGATCCTATTGCATGGCTCAGACTGTGTATCTTTATGTCTCAACAGACTCCATACTGAAATTTGTGTAAATTAAAAATGGGCTTTCACAAATAGAATGAAACATCTAGTGATCTTTGTCATGGAAGGACTAATAGGCCTATTAGATGTCCTGGGCGGCCCCATCCTTCTGCTGATGGAGGAAGCAAGGGTGGGAGGAAAACAAAGGCTTGGGCCCCACAGGTGTTTAGGTACCTGTTAGTGTCTTGCCCGAGTAACGGTAAGCAAGCCCTGGTTTCACCTAATATGGCCAGTTTTGCAAATGCCATTCTAATAGATTAATCTCTGTGGCCAAAGGAGCCATTACACTTGGACAAGTAATATAAATTGAGCCAAGGTGCAAGCAGCTGTGCTGCCTCTGCCTCACTGCTCTGCCTCATTGTGTGCTGCTCTGCTCTACAGACTGCTCGGCTTGGACAATGTGTTCTGCTCTGCCTCGTGCTTCAGACCAGCTTAGACCTGATGGTTTGGGCTTGAACTACCTAGAAACTTAAGTGCCTGAAGTTTCCCAACAGAAGACATTAAGTGCCTCACAAAGTGGTGAGAAGAGCCACCCACATTGTGCTCTCTGCACATGTGCAAAAGCTCTTGCCTGCACCTCTGCAAACCTCCAAGCCAAGAGGAACCAGGATCAGGTCAGAGCTCACCTGCCTCCTTCCCAGCACCCTGCTAAAGTCAGGGAACATCTGGAAGCCTCTCAACAGCTATCAAGAGGCTGAGCAGTTCCAACACTCTCAGGGAGTCAGGGACTATCTCTGAATTCTACTCCACTGCTATAAGAAAAACAGACTTTCCCTAGGGCTCCAGGCTGCCTATTTATAAGTGGGGCAAAATAATTTTTTGGCTAAACTTTTCCAGTATTCTGATTTTTCTAAATTAATGAATTGCTAAATAAGCATCCTTCTGAAGATTTCCCAACAGAATTAGAACTTAAATTTAACTGGTTTGTACATAGTTTGTGGGTGGGGCTTTTGGAAATAAAAATAACTACAAATTTTATAATTCCTGCCTCATTAATTGCCCACAATCAGTTCGATCTTTTATTAAACTGGACAGCAGCTCACAGATTACATGTATCACATTTTTAAAACATGCACACAAATATTTGTGTGTATGTCACTTAGCCATGACAATGCAGATATTAGAGATGGCTGGTGGCAATATAAAATTGAACATAGGTGTGAAATAATCCAGTTGCATTATTTGATATGAATAGCACCCTCCTTTGAGGCATAAATCAGACAGGTGAGTATTTGTGTTCTTAGTTCTGGAGAGCAATCAATGCAGAATACAGGCCACTATAATTTGATACACTTGTATTCAGGGCTTCGAATATTAGGTTCTAATTTCATCACAGGAAGCTGTTCACTGCTGCTTGCATTTTAATTGAGATAAAGAATTCAAAAAGCATGAAACTTAGCAATGCCTACAAAAGCTAAGTTTTCCAAGCTAAGAACAGTTCTGTGTCACAAATCTATTGAAACAAGTTGCAACAGAGAGGCATGGCAGCCCAATCTGAGGAAAGCTTTCATATATTTAATCTTCCAAATGGGCATCCAGTCAACTATGCATCAAAACAGCCAGAGTCAACCAAAAAATCAGTTACATCTCTCATGAAAAGTATCCCAGGTAACAAAATAATCTTATATGCAAAGTTACAATTTGTAATTGTCTTTCAGTGACTGTTAATAATGCAAATGTATAATTAAAAAATTATACATCATTGCAAAACTGTTTTCACAGTGACAGGAATTTAGATAAGCAAGAAGCTTGTGCAGTCATTACTAGCAATCATTACTCAGAACTAGCAATGGCAGGTATGACTAGTATTTGTCAGACATGGAATCTGGCTTAAAACATGTGGGAACACAGAAACTTCCCAGTCACTGAAGTGACTGAAGATGTCCATAGTTATAACTAGACACACACAGCCATATTACAAAACGTCATCATTATATATGTGTGTGCATGTATAAAAACATGCACATCTCCCTCTGAAATACTGCATGGCCATACTGCTGTAAAATCTCACTAATACCTTTGAGAAGTTGTTGTCTGACAGCAGCAAGATCACTTGCTGATTCAGAGGTGCAGAAGTGCAGGTGGAATAGATGTGATCATCTAAACCCCAAAACACTGTCAGACTCTTCTCCACTGTACCAATTACAAACCTTGCCAAAATGTTTCATATTTAGAAGTTCCATCTGCTGAGGATTTTGCTGATACAATGCTCTGAGCAATATTTGATCTCCTTATGCTTGTTTATGAGCTCCAAATAATTTATATCTCTACTTGTCATTTAAGTTCTATAAATATTTTGCAGTCTCTCCTGAGCCAGAAAGATGGCATCAGCTGCTTTTCTCTAGTCTTCTAATTCAGTAATTCTACCAACAAAAGAATCAGTCAGGTGGACCTCATGTTCTCTTTACTGAAAACATAGCAGTCGTTACACATCTAAGTGTATCTGCATAAAGGTAAGGCTGGGAATCAATAAGCATGCTACAGGGTAGAGAGCTGACTTTGTTTAAGACCTGATGCCAGCAAAAAAATGTCTGCAGAATAGTTTTTGCAATAAATTCCATTACATCTATTGGAAAACCTCCTAATCCACACTGCAGTTCCTGGATTTGATATGGCCAGTAGTCAGGTCACAGCTCTGTACAACAGCTCTAAGTACTACTGGTAAGATTTAGAGCACTGTGAATCTGAGAGTTTTGGTGACTCTTGTACTTGAAATCAAAGAAAAGAAGTAGGTTCACTGAGCTTCTTTTCCTTTACTGCCTGCATCTGGCATCACTGAACCACAAGTGTTTCTATCAATTGTCTGGATTTTGCTGAAGTCTATTTTAGAACATCATAAGCCGCTGAAGGTACTTCTTTACATGGAAGCTGGGACTACAACACATCCGCTTTTCCTGTGTCTTTTGGAGCTAATAGGGATTTGCCATGTCTCTGAACTTAAGAGAGCTACACAAACACTGCCATTCCTGATGTGGTTAGTATAATCCCAGCAAACTCATGGGAGCTTATCAATTATCTGTCAATAACGTCTCTGAGAAAGGATTGGATAGTGAAAAGTTAAAATTTGACAGATGTGGCTCTTATTACACCATAGCTATCACTTATATAATTACAAAAACCACCATTTTGTTGCTGCAGCTTCAACAGCAGCTGTTGAAGAGGGTATCCTAAGGTATACTTTTCTGAGAAAAACGACCGGCATTAACCTCCTCAGATAGCTCAGTGTTGCTAGCTTGAATTGTGAATTAACATAAGAAACAAAAGGAATATTTTATCTTTTCTCTGTGTGTGGCCAATTTGTGCGCAAAGTTCCCATTAGTGCTAACAGGAATCACGAACATAAATCTCCCATAAAGTACACAGTAAAGAACAGAGTAGGAAGTGTGAGAATGTGGCTTTGTTATCATATGCCTTTTCTTGGCTCTTTGGTCTGGGTCTGTTGACTTTGTGAAGGGGACTCTGCTCTATGGCAGAAATTAATAAAACTATTTTTTTTTTTTAAAAAGAGGCTTGAGTGCTTATGTTGCAATTAGGATACTGTATACATTTCTTCTGATTTAAGACAAACCTTCTACTACTTTCTCTCTCCTGCTGTTTGGTAATGTCATTTACACTTCAACCCTAAAGATCACAGCATGTGAAGAAATAATTTCAGTAAGAATTAGGAAGAAAATTTTAGTGAAATGTCAGAGGTTTTCATTACATTATTCAGTGGATAGCTCTAACATCCAAACCATAGTAGACAATGTGGTAGGGAGAGCTTCTATTAGACTGGAAATGTAACTGGATACGAATGAACTACTATTGCTTCATCATTTTGGGTTAAACTCTGATACTGATCTACTGATGTAATAGGCTTTAGTGTGGTGGGTTTTTTTTCTTTGTAAAATTACACAAATGTCAAATATAAATATTAAGATCACAAAGACGCTGCTGCTTAACGATGTAAATTTTTAGGAGACCAATATAAAGATCAGAATTCCTGGGGTTTTTTTTGACAGCAAGTACAAACAAGTGTTCTGCATCCCATAGAAAGCAGAGTCTGACACTATTCTTAACAACTGCAAGTGTTTTGTATGAGCAATACACATCACCCTTGCTGAAAGTGTATGCTACTATATAAAGCAGCATCAAGGTTTTCTCTTCTGATACTGAATGGTGCTAATCTGGACCCTCAGTGTAAAACTTTTACTCACCATCTTGTGCTGAATATATGACAGCAGTGAGACTGAACGGTCCATCTCCTTTGTTGTTAAAAGCTTTCACTTTCACTTGATACTGGGTTGATGGTGGCATTGATTCATCTTTGTGGACATATCGGCCAATTTCAGGATTAGTAACTGTAACTCTTCTCCATTCTTTCTCACCAAATGGCTTGAAAGCCACTATATAGCCAAAGTTATTGCCATAGTGGTATTCTCTTGACAAAGGCTAAAGTAAAAGATAAAACATTGATTTTTGTAGCCAACTAAACAAATGGATCTGTAATGAAAAATAAGTAAGACAGAAAGAATCGATATACACATTGTAAAAACACTAAGGTTCCATTTTATCCTAGTTTGCTTCTAGTTTTCTCACACTCCCTTTAAAAATACACCATCTTCCTTTAAAAAGATATAATCTTCAATATGTAGATCTACAGTAGCAGCAGATTGGTTACTGAAATATTTTAAGAGCTTGCTCCTTGTTCAAACTTGGTGCAAGACACATCACATTCTCCTACAGAAAGAAACCAAGGACAATTGTGTACTAAAAGCTGCTGTCAGCTGCAGCTGGCAAAAAAAGGCTTTATTAGGGTGTGATAGTGGATATGTAACACAAACTATAGAAGTATATGGGTCTGTGTGCACATGTGGAGGTAAATATTCTTGCAAAACAAGACAGAAGAGAGGATTTTTGTGGCTGTCTTATTTACTTAAATTTGTTCACCCAGGCAATTGACACAGCTGATGAAGAAAGACGGACACATCCAAAGAGTGATTCATCCTACCACTTTTTACTGATAATGGGGGAGACATGACACAAATAGTGTCACGTGCTCTATGTGCCTCACAACTTTATGAAGTGAACAGAGAGATCACAAGCAAGAAAAAACTGAGTAATTTTTTTCACATTAACATTTAATTGTCTTTCTTTGCAACAGAGGATGCTTCTGCAACTGTTTTGGCTGGACACTGGTAGGCTCTGACATGAAACATGTAGGCTTTTTTCATTTTATTTCTCCTCCCTGGGTATCCCAAATACCCTTCAGAAGACTTCAACTCTGTCTTCCAGGTAACTTTTGCCTGCACAGCAACCTTTAGTCATAAATTCTTATCCTCTCTGGTTCTGGTTATACCATCTTCCTTTCTCTTTTCCCTTCTTCCCTGTTTTCAGAAGCATTTTTTGCACCTATCATACACCTAAATTTTAAACCCCATTGCTTCAGTATAAAAATGAAGACAGCATTTATATATAGCTATATAAACAACACTTTTAAAAGACAAAATATCATGGATTGAATACCTACAGAACATGAGAGAGAGGAAATTTTCAGAAGACTTTGCTTACTGAAAAGCTTTTTTTGAGAACACTGATTTTTTAACTTGTCATTCCATTATTTTTGTGATTAACATTTTATCTCTGTCCTTCCCCTCTTTCTATATTTTAAAAATACATAATCATTAAATAAAAAGCTAATGGCTTGGAGAAATGGCTTGGATTGTGAATATCAATGAACGGTTAAATTGTAATACAAGGCAACATTGGTTTATGCTAGTAGTCACATCACTGTAAAATAAAACGTATAAAATGTCAATACACAAGACTTTCCTTAAAACTCTAGTTAATAATTGACCTTCCTTAAAACTCTAGTTAATAATTATGACAAGCTAGTTTATAGAACAGGAACATATTTCAGTTATTCTTTTGTAAATCCTGTCAATGTGCGCAAAGCACATTGAAGTCATAATTATGCCATTTAATTTTATGTTGTAGGAATGAAATCTGCATGCTATTCAGATTGCAACCTAAACCAAGCCTCAAAGGTAAATTAAGCAGAATTTGAAAATGCAGTTGTATCAAGGTATTATCACAGTCAGGATGTTTCAGTCTCTTTGAAACATCCTCACAAAATGTTTTAGATCGTATTTTCAAAATGCCCAATACATAAACACCTAACCACTGTCTTCTTCATTCCCTTTTAATGTATTTTATGAGAAAAGTCTGAAAATATACATACACTGTATACAAATTCTGCTTTCACGGGAACCAGTGACAATCCATCCATGGGTCTTCAGGAGAAAATTAGACACAAGAATTATAGGTTTCATACCATCTTAGTGTGATACCTACCATCCATGTTATTGTCAGCTCTCGATTGCTTCCCCCTCCTCCTCCAACATCAGAAGGTGCCACATTAGGAGCTAGAAGAACAGAACAGATAAGAAAGATGACGACAAAGCACACAATCAGTAAAAATACCAGTAACTACTTTTCTTTTTACTAGGAGGGCAAATGAGCACATGTGGTGCACATCATTAAAATAATGATAGTCTGTCACAGCCCTGAGATTCTGTGGTCTTACCAAGACTAATGTATAGCTACTGGTGCAGTAAACAGACCAGTTCTAGCCATAGCTAGCAATCACTCTTCCTTTAATCATATTCTCTACAAATATTTAATTAAATATTGAGAAATGTAACACTCCTCACAGGTCTTAAGTAAAGTATCATCTATTGTTACTGTGCTTCCTCAGATGGTGGTATGTCAAGGGCTTGAGTAGCCAGGACTTAGTTCCATCTATCTCAATATATGTATACATAATTTATAATGTTAAACCTATGGATATATCTTTGAGGCAGTGGCATCTTAATCCTATTTCAGATGTGGCACACGTCTTTCTTATTGGCATGTTGAGAACAGGCAGATGTTCAGAAGTGAAGCTGGCATAGAACACGGAACTTTGCTAATTGCACTTTACACTGATATTCTGTGTAATAAAATAACATCTGCTGTTGCACAGCCAAACATATAAAGCAGGATATATTCAAGAACTCCCATTGCACATAATTTCTCTACTTCCATTTCTTCAAGACTCTTTGCAAGTATGATGATTCTACTGCTGTGTTTTCTGTTGTTCGTAGTGCATCTACTTACTGTCATTCAATACTGAGGACACAGAAAACACCACTGTAAACTCAGGAAGTTATGGTCTACCTATAAAATATGTCCCAGATGACCATGAATTAGCTACATGCCCTGTCTATACAAAAATATTCTTTATTTAAAAAATTCTCCCATGATCAGGCATTTTCTTCACTAATCAGTGAATGTCCCAAGATTGTAAGTGTACAGTTCCTAAGTGCTCTCATTAGTTGAGTAAGATGCTTCCTGAGGCATTTTCTGAGGGTCAGCTGAAAAGAAACACAACACAGAGACAAAATAATGTTTTCAGAAAGGAAAAAAAAAATGAAGTGACATTTAGCATTCAGTGCATGGTTTGCACTACTTATTTCTCGCCCCACAGAAAACATATCAGTGGAGAACAAAACTAAACATGTATATTGTAACAATTTAAGAGGAATCTTGAACTTACTACTTGGTGTTGTTACTACTGAAATACACAGTACTCACACTATCTGGAGAATGGCCAAGCAGAGAAGGACCTGGGGTTACTGGTTGACAGCTGACTAAACATGAGCCAGCAAAGTGCTCAGGTGGCCAAGAAGGCCAATGGCATCCTGGCCTGTATCAGAAACAGCGTGGCCAGCAGGACCAAGGAAGTTGTTCCGCCCCTGTACTCAGCACTGGTTAGGCTACACCTTGAGTACCGTGTCCAGTTCTGGGCCCTTCAATTTAAGAAAGATGTTGAGGTGCTTGAACATGTCCAGAGAAGAGCAGCAAAGTTGGTAAGGGGGCTGGGGCACAAGCCCTATGAGGAGACTGAGGGAACTGGGGTTGTTTAGCCTGGAGAAGAGGAGGCTCAGGGAGACCTTACTGCTCTCTACAACTACCAGAAGGGAGGTTGTAGCCAGATGAGGATCGGTCTTTTCTCTAGGGCAACCAGTGTCAGAACAAGTCACAGTCTCAAGCTGTGCAGGACAGGTTTAGGCTGGATGTTAGGAAGAAGATCTTCACAGAAAGAGTGACTGGCCATTGGAATGGGCTGCCTGGGGAGGTGGTAGAGTCCCCATCCCTAGAGGTATTTAAAAGGAGACTGGATGAGGCACTTAGTGCCATGGTTTAGTTAATTAGAAGGTGATAGATGATAGGTTGGACTCGATCTCAAAGGTCTTTTCTGACCTGGTGAATTCTGTGAATAAGCATATAACTTCAGTACTAAGTTAGAAGGAGAGGTTTAGTAGAATGCTTAAGTGCTCAGAGAAGATACGCAGGCTACCAGAGAACTCAGAGAAGATATGTAGGCTGCCAGAGAAGAGGACTCTTTAATGTCTTACAAATCACCCTTTCCAAGAGAATTGCTTTCATTCTCTCAACCAATTATCCCTAGGTCTCTCTCTCCAATTAGACTAGGTTACTAATTCAGGCACATAATTCAGCTATAGACAATTGTTTTAATGTATCCAGAAGCTGAAATGCATTAAATCAGATTTTTATCCACTGAATTTCAATAAATCATTGTGCAAAGTGCTGATGAAGAAAGAAGATTTTCTGAAAAAGAAACAACACAGCACACATTCTTAGCATGCTAATAAAAGTGACTGAAATTAGTTATCTTTGAGAAAAGACTTCAGAACTCAAAAGATATTGGTAACATTTGACTATGACAATCACAGAATCATAGAATGGTTTAGGTTGGAAGAGACCTCAAAGATCATCCAGTTCCCACCCCCCGCCATAGGCAGGGACACCTTCCACTAGATCAGGTCACTCAAGGCCTCATCCAGCCTGGCCTTGAACACCTCCAGGGAGGGAGCAGACACAACCTCCCTGGGCAACCTGTTCCAGTGCCTCACCACCCTCACTGTAAAGAACTTCCTCCTACCATCCCATTTACATCTCCACTCTGCCAGTTTGAACCTATTACCCCTTCTCTTGTCATTACAAGACTTTGTGAATAGTCTCTCCCCAGCCCTCCTGTAGGCCCCCCTCAGATACTGGTAGGCTGCTATAAGGTCTCCCCGAAGCCTTCTCTTCTCCAGGCTGAAAAGCCCCAACTCTTTCAGCCTGTCCTCATAGCAGAGGTGCTCCAGCCCTCTGAACATCTTTGTGGCCCTCCTCTAGACTCTCTCCAGCAGTTCCATGTCCTTCTTGTGTTGGGGGCTCCAGAACTGCACACAGTACTCCAGGTGTGGTCTGATGAGAGCAGAGTAAAGGGGGAGAATCTCCTCCCTTGCCCTGCTGGCCACGCTGCTCTTGATGCAGCCCAGCACACAGTTGCTATCTGGGCCACGTGTGCACACTGTTGCCTCATGTTGAGCTTCTCATCAACCCAGACCCCCAGGTCCTTTTCCTCAGGGCTGCTCTCCAGCCACTTGCCACCCAACCTGGATTTGTGCTTGAGATTGCACTGACCCAGATGCAGGACCTTACACTTG
>VWZI01001529.1:272426-308314 GCA_013396835.1 Psilopogon haemacephalus | reverse complement strand
CTATAGCAGACTCCTACTGTGATGTCCCCTTCCTGTGCCTTCCCTAATTGCTGGGCTGCAATTGTTCTAGCACATATTGAAGAGCAAAGAGTTCAGGCTGACTCTGAGATTATGTCTATAATGACAAATTAAACACTGCTGGGGACCAGACCCATATGACTGAACAAGATTTTACTTATTTCTGGGTCAAATTTCTACACACATTTTCTCAATCTATCCAGCATTCTTCAAAAAAACAATTTGGGAATTCAAACATTCCCAACCGTTAATTTTAGAATAACCATTTTGTTTTGAATGATAGATGTTTACAGCATAGACTAACTAGACTGTGCAAGTTGGCCTCCATAACAGAGAACAAATCATAGCACCATTAAATTGCCAGTACAGGTATAATAAGCAATGATGTAACTGCAGTGTTAGAGTTAATATAATTTCAGGGAACTGAAAGCCAGGTTGTACTAGTCTTGGTACAAGCTCCAGATCTGGCTTTCTCCCTGTCACCACATCATTGCTCTATGGGCAGTACAGGCATTAACCTCCAGGTCAATGTTATCACAATGAAAATTAAGTTCCAGCTGATGTAATTTTTTTCTACAATGTTTAGGAAATAAACCTGTCAAAAGTCAGGACAGTAACCAAGAATGAATTGCCACATAGGATGCATACTTTTACTTGATGTTTTGCTGTGGAATGTTTTGCATTGTGCATTTCATTGCCATAAGCAAAGCACTCCTCAGTAGGGCCTCCTGTAGACAGTAGAGGAGCAGAAACCACTTGACAACAGAAATACCTTCCAGTCTCTGAAAAAAATGATTCCACAGAGGTCGACTTATTTACATTCTTTTACCCAGGGAGAAAAGAATATCAGAGGCAGGTAGAGAATGAAATTCACGTAAGTAATTAGGGTACATCATAGAATCATAGAATAGTTTAGGTTGGAAGGCACTTCAAAGATCATCCAGTTCCAACCCCCCACTATAGGCAGGGACACCTCCCATTAGAACAGGTCACTCAAGGCCTCATCCAACCTGGCCAGGAACACCTCCCAGGGGGGAGCAGCCACAACCTTCCTGGGAAACCTGTGCCAGCGTCTCACCACCCTCGCTGATAAGAACTTCCTCCTAACATCCCGTTTAAATCATGATACATTGCACAATCACACAGAATAAGCATGTCAAGCTTCTTAATACATTTGTAGGAGACCTTCAAAATGGTTTAATTGGAGTAAACTGTAACCTTTAAAAAATCTTTATTTTAAATATTACCAGATTAAGGATTATCTGCACTGAAACAATTTTAAACTATTTCTACAACCAAACTTTCTAACCCAGTGGCCTATTTGTTTCTTTAATGCAATGTTCTTTTCCTGCATTTTAAGTGTAAAATAGACAGGTAATAGCTACTTACAAAGGTATACTGGAGTCCCAGAGGAACCTCACCAAAGCTAGTAGGTGTAATAACTGCCCTTCTTTCAGAAGCACATTGATGAATCCAAACTGCTGAAACAATAATCACCCAAATTAGAAGTACAAGTAATGATATACTGGAAGACAAAGAGGGTTAACTTTGAATGACTAGCATGCATAAGGACAAAGATTACAACTGATTACTGCTGTGTGTAAAACACAAATAGTATACAAAACAAGAAACAGAGGAGCAAAGAAGCAAAAAATCTCATAGATACACAGGCCTGGGATGAGAATAAAAAGTAGCTGAGAATAATGTGTGCCTACCTTAAGGCTAAAGATGTCAAGAAAAAAATATGTTGAGGTTTTTTCAAATTACCTTGTCAGCTAAGGAAGTAAAATTATTCTTCTAAGGATAGACAATTCAATTTCAAGCTTCTTCACAGAATCACCAAAACATCCATGTTGGAAAAGACACCCAGGATCACCAAGTCCAACCTAGAACCCTACTCTACAAGATTCATCTTAAATTATATCCCTAAGTCCCACAGCCAAACAACCTTTAAACACATCCAGGGGTGCTGACTCCACTGTCTGGGCAGCTCATTTCAATGCCTGACCACACTCTCCATGAAAAACTTTCCTAATGGCCAATCTAAACCTTCCCAGTCAGTCTCAGCTTAAGGCCATTCACCCTCGTTCTGTCTCCAGTCACCTGTGAGAAGAGCCCAGCACCAGCCTCTCCACAGTGTCCCTTCAGGTAGTTGAAGACAGCAGAGACCTCCCCTCAGCCTCCTCTTTTTCAAACTAAACAGCCCCAGCTCCCTCAGATGCTCCTAAGATTCATTCTTTAGGCACTTCACCAGCTTTGTTGCCCTCCTCTGCACCCATTCCTGCACTCCACATCTCTCTTGTATTGCAGTGCCCAAAACTGAACACAGTACTTGAGGTCTCACCAAAGCCGAGTACAAGAGGGCAATCACCTCCCTACTCCTCCTGGTCACAGCATTTTTAATTCAAGCTAAGATGCCATTGGCCTTCTTGGATGCCTGTGCACACTGCTGGCTCGTATTCAGCTGCCTATTATAACCCCCAGATACCTTTCTGCCAGGCAGCTCTCCAGCCACACTGCCCCAAAACAGATACCCAAGAATTCTAGTGGGCCTTCTGTCTTTTCAAGGACATGAAGAAAATAAAGTTTCCTTACACTATGCAAAATAGATGTCTGTTTTTTTTCTCCAAAGTTGTGGGGTTTTTTTGTCAGAATGTGAAGTTAAATTAAGGTCTGACTTTATATTCACCCATATCTAGCTGTTTCACTTATGTTTAGAGAAAAAAAAATATTTGGAAGAATTTGGAAAATAAGCAGAAGGAATGTTTCATTTTAAATGATTTTTCATTTTTAAATGAATATTATCTGATGTAATGAAAAAGTTGAAGCAAAATATCTCTGTGTTATCAAAACACAACATTTTAACTGAGTCAAACTACTTTTGTTATGGCTGCTTTCAAAAGGATGGGGGGAAAAAAAGTGTATTTTGGAATGGAAGAAGTTACAAAACTTGGATTTCCAAATTCCTGCTCTACTTAGAGTGATAAATGACCTGTCTTCAGTAAATAAGGACTCAATGATCTACATGATTACAGGACATGCAATTTGTATTGCATTTAGACTTTCTCTCTCTCCATTTTTGCTTTGTACAGTGACAATACATGCGCATAATAATTGTAATAATCTTTTTGTTTTCTGAATCATAACTAGTGACCAAAGTAGAGACTTAAATTCAAATATTTCTGCCCAGAGAAATCTTTCTGCTTAATCTTGTACCAGTATAGGTATGTCTTTCATATTTCAATACAATTATCTTTGCTCTGCAAAGATAGGATAGGATGCAAGAGACCTTGTTAGACAGGATGCAAGAGATTTCAAAAGCATGCATGATTACAGAGAGCAAATAGTCATTCAGTAACACCTATATTCTTCAGTCGACATTGTGATGCCAACATGTTCTGAGATGCCAGAAGAATACATGACCTCAACTGCTTACAGAGAAATTTATGCAGACACCAAGGCCTGGAGATAGCCAAAGACTCAGAAGAATTCACTTCTAGTAAAATATTGCTTCTGTAAAAGCGAAATGAACCCCCAACCCCCCCCACACACATGCACACTCATATATACAATAACATCTCAAACCATATACAAAAAGATCTGATCTTTCCAACAAAGAAAGCCAGTGCAGTGCCTGGAGTTTCTCTTTTCTCCCAGGTCCTTTCCAATAATATTTGGCTCAAGTTCAGCATGTTACAGAGCTCCCAAGCCCCTTTCCCAGATATATCTGTCTTGTCTCTCTGGGTAAAAGAAACTTATTTCTGGCTCTCTGTCAAGCTCCCCACAACTTTATATTACCAAACAACAATGTTGAAGTCAGGAATGCATACTTTTGCTTTGATTTCCACAGAGAATCATAATTCTTCTCTGCTTCTCTCTCCCCTCCTCCTCTCCGCTTTAGGTGACAAATGGCTCTCTAGAAGTCACCCATCTCTTCGTTTTGACCTTCTGTTCACCTCCTCATTTTTTTTTCCTCTGTCCTGGCCAATTCCAATTTGGGTAATTATTCTGTCTACAGTACGTAAAATTCTCTCTTTTGTTGTAATCAAAGATAATATCCTTCTCTTTCTATCCTTAAATGTAATGCTATTCCTTGATAAATCATGTGGCTTAGCCTAGAAGGGAAAGAGTGAGTGGTGGAGGACTGATATCTTTTTATAAAGTCATTCTAGTGTTTAGGGATCTTTTGGGATGAGTCGTGTTATATTATTAGTCTTTAATCTCAGGATGATTTGCATTACAACTCTTATTCTCTCTATTGTACAGCTTTTTAAAGGGTACCTATTTATTACTAAAAGTATGTAAACCTTTGCCCATGGAAAAATGAAAATAGCTGTAGCTTTGGAAATGTTTTAGCAAACTGAAATTCTAGATGTTCTAAATACAGCACTGAAGAGACATGAAATCCAAACTGTGACATTTTCCTTTTTTCTCCCTAAGCATGCACTTAGATCCGTAGATTTTTATACTTATTACAACTGAAGATTTACAGACACAACAGATATAATGCCCCTTTTTTCCCAGCTTTTGTTGTTAGAAAGGACTAATAACTTTTCTGCAAACTTGAGTCCATCTTAAATAATATTCCTCTTATTATGCACACCAAGCTACCAAGTCATGCCTTGGGTTAAAACACTTTGTAGATGAAGACAGCTGTTTGCTATGAAGGACTCATTGTTATTTTTGAAACAGATGCTTTGATTTGTTGGAAAGGACTAATATGTGCTGATTTTAGCCCCAATCCAGTATGACACAGAAGCATGTGCTTAAATCTATCGTTACTCGGAAAAGTACTTATACATATGTTAAAAATTAAGAATGTGCTTAAGTGCTTTGCTTAATGGGGGTGATCTTGAGCACATATTAAAGTGCACTTTTGAATCAAGGCCAGAATGCCTAACCTTAGTTATTGTGAAGTTTCCTATCTTTTTTTCTACTTTAAGAAGTTCAAACAACTTAGCAATGCTTTATTACATATTCTTCACAAAGGAGGCAACTGCATACTTGACAAGAAGAAAGAGTTCATTGCATCTTGCAAGCCAAGTAGTGGGGAGTATGGAAAAGCCTGCATAAAATTAGCATGCTCCTCTGACTGGTAAGCATGTGAGATACGGTTCCATGAGGGGCTGCTCTTTGATAGCTATGAATCTGTTTCAGATCTCAACTGGTTCTTTAGACATCAAGAGTTCCTGCTTCTTGCCCTACTTCACAATAGGATAATGGACAAAATTGCCTTCGTCACACAGACTGGATCAAATGTGCCCATACAATTGCATTCCTATTCACAGACAGTATATAGCCAAAGAACCAGATATCACCCTCACTTTTAATATGGAAGTGTCAAAAGTGATCTGTTTCAGTGATGATTTGGTCAAACCCTCTGCTAATTTCTTGACAACTTCTTACATGGGTAAGACCACCATTTTCTGGATAACTTTTTTTTTTTTCTTTTTTTTTTAAATGAGAGATAGCTGCCATGTTATTCCCTGTGGAAGTCATCATCAACCAACAAGACTCTTCTAGGAATGCCTGGATGGATGGTTTCCTTCTGCTCATTTGTTTCTGTAATTTTGGTGGGGTTTTTTTCAGTCATTTGAAGTATATATGACATACAAACCATAAGAAAAGATTACCTTTTTTTGCAATTTTAACAGCTCTAAAAAGTGTGAGAGAGGACTGACAAATTATGCTGAAATATTAACCTCCTTTATAAGCAGACCTGAACACCTGGATGATTCTGAAATGAATGGCTAAAATTTTGGTGATTTAATTTTTTGGTTTTAAGGGAAAAGTACAGCAGCCATTAGAAAAAATAAAAAAGGAAAGCTGATATGTGGCATATACTTACCCATCTATATCTTCAGATCTCATATGCTTTTTTCACCAAAGTAAACTGTATTTTCTGTTTTCAGCAGCAAAAGCACAAGGAATCAGTGGGGGAGCAAGGCAGATTCCATTCTGCTTTGTGTATCATCAAAGATGCCAACTATATTCCAATTACTGGACCTTTCTATTAATTCTCATGCGGGAAGGGTGAGGAGAAAGAACAAAGCTCATCTCTCATGTTTCAGCTTCATTTTGCAGTGCTGGCAGTTAGAACATCATCATTTGAAGTCCTTACTACTATCTGGACACATTCACACATAAAAATATGATCATCACTTAACTAATGGAAAAAGTATTCTGATATTTTTCTCTATTGCCTCACATTCATTGTATGTTCTACTCTGTTGTTTCTTCTAATATCCTCATCATTCCAACATGTATCAGGCGTTAAATAAANGGGGGAAGGAAGAAAATATAATAGTAAATATCAATTACATTTAATTGTTTAGTGATGGAAATACACATTCAGAGCTCAAATTCACTATAAAGCCATGCTTGAAATATTTTTAAACTATGGATCCACTACAAAAAAACCAAAAAATAACAAAAAAAATAAAACCACCCCAACAACACCCCACAAAAAAATCCCAAACCTCTACTTCTGCAATTGCCAGGGGAAAAAAAAAAAAGAACCAACAAAGAACCTAGCAGTGGTACTGTTTAAAAACATCAAAGAGCCACTGTCATCTTCTTCCCTACCTCCTTAAAAGAAAGGATTAGTTGAGAGGCAGTTCAAAGTCCAAGCCAGAGCTGTTTCAGGGAATTCCAGAATTTGGAGCAGGTGTTAGTACCATATGTGCAAGTAGTACATCCAGTAGCAGTGCGAGTCATCCTGGCTTAGAGGAGAAGAAAACCTGACTCAGTATTTCCAATAGATCTTTCAGACAATGAATCACAGGTTGAGAAATCAGAAGATATGGACAGGCAAAAATAGAAATATTTTATGAGCGTTACCATGAGGATAGAAGAAAGGAAATCATGCTTAAAACAATTCACTAAAACAAGTGGGGGGAAAAACATGGAGTTTCCATATTTGTAAGGGAGGTTGGGGAAAGAGTCTTAGCTAAGTTTATATAGAGAATATGTTTTCATGAGAGAATTATAGAAGATAGACACCAGTATTGGTGTATACAGGTCATCCTCTCTAGCCATAAAGCTGTAAGGAAAATGATAGCATCCTTCCAAGTGCTGCAGTTACTTAAGTGTTATTACAGATACCTGAGATTATACTTCCCAAAATTCTACAGTGAACTGGGCTATTCTCTGATGCTTTCATGATGAGTAACAGAAAGTTTGTCTGTACCAAGTCAGTTTGGGTACTTATGTGTGCATACTAGAAGATGTCCATCCTTTTAATACTTGTACTTATCCTTCTTTGGAGTGAGCAGCTAACTCTTTTGCACTTGGAAATGAAATTACATTATAATCCCATCTAATTACCCCAATCTAAAGCACAAACCATTTCAGATACAAGAGGTTATGGACAGAAGTGGGATTGGGCTCCCACTAGCTTGCAATGTTATATGCAAATATCACTGAGATTTCATACAAGAGATTATTCTGTTCAGTAGTATAAACCATGAATAACAGGTCTGGAATCTGACCTTTTAAACATATAAGCAAAGGAGTCATTCCACTTGCTCTGTTCTGTGCAGCTTCACAGATAAAAAGCACAGTCACTGTCAACTTCTTGACCTTTATAATATCACAGTTATTACTGTGATACTTGGCTAAAAAGGCGAGAAAAAGCTTAAGTCTTCCTTTACCAGAAAGATATCAAAATCATATTTCAGAATACATAAAACATGCTCAGTGGAAGTGGTTTGTACTCAAAGTAGAATAGAAAAGGTCTATCCTATTAGAGTGAGTTTTAATATGTTTGCTTAAAGGAATATAAATTTCACTTAAAAAAAAATTACAGAGACATGTCTAGTTCTTTGCGTATCTCTCCATTGATGAGATAGAGGGAAGCAAGGGAAGCTGAAGAAGACATTATATATTTGTGTTGTAGAATCATAAAATTGTTTAGGCTGGAAACAATGTTTAGAATCATTGAGCCCAACCATTAACTACAAAGCCTGCTGCTAAACCATGTGCCATAGTACTGTCTACAGATCTTTTAAAGTCCTCCAGGGATATGATTCAACCACATCCCTGAGCAGCCTATTATTGTGGTTGACAACCATATCAGTGAAGACATTTTACCTAATGTCCAATCTAAGCCTTCCCTAGCACAGATTGAGGCTGTTTCCTCTTGTTCTGTCACTTGCTTCTTAGGAGAACAGACCAACAATCATCTCCTTTCATGTAGGTGTAGAGAGCAAAAAGGTCTCCCCTCAGTTTTTTCAGTCGAGTTGAATCAGGACATTTACATTGTTTTCTCTCTGGAGTATGGCATCTCAAACCACTAAATGTTGTAGACTGACTTTTGCAATAAGATGGCTGCTGGATTAACATTAGTGGTTTGGGTCCAGTGAGCAGTGACCCACAGTGTCATGAGTTGCATGGACAGAGGAATTGAGTGCACCCTCAGCAAGTTTGCTGATGACACCAAACTGTGTGGCACAGTTGACTTGCTAGAGGGCAGGGATGGCATCCAGAGGGACCTGGACAGGCTGGAGAGGTGGGCCCAGGCCAACGGCATGACATTCAACAAGGCCAAGTGTAAGGTCCTGCACCTGGGTCGGTGCAATCCCAAGCACAAATACAGGATGGGTGGTGAGTGGCTGGAGAGCAGCTCTGAGGAAAAGGACCTGGGGGTCTGGGTTGATGAAAAGCTCAACATGAGCTGACAGTGTGCACACAGCCCAGACAGTCAACTGTGTCCTGGGCTGCATTAAGAGATGCATTGCCAGCAGGGAAAGGAAGGGGACTCTACCCCTTTACTCTGCTCTCATCAGACCCCATCTGGAGTACTGTGTGCAGTTCTGGAGCCCTCAGCACAAGAAGGACATGGAACTGCTGGAGAGAGTCCAGAGGAGGGCCACAAAGACAATCAGAGGGCTGGAGCACCTCTGCTATGAGGACAGGCTGAGAGAGTTGGGGCTTTTCAGCCTGAAGAAGAGAAGGCTTCAAGGAGACCTTATGGTAGCCTTCCAGTATCTGAAGGCGGCCTACAGGAGGGCTGGGGAGGGACTATTCATAAGGTCTTGTAATGACAGGATGAGGTGTGATGGGTTTAAACTGGCAGAGGGGAGATTTAAATGGGATGCTAGGAGGAAGTTCTTCACAGTGAGGTTGGTGAGACACTGGAATGAGTTGCCCAGGGAGGTTGTGGCTGCTCCCTCCTGGGAGGTGTTCAAAGCCAGGTTGGATGAGGCCTTGAGTGACCTGATCTAGTGGGAGGTTCCCTGCCTATGGTGGGGGGGTTGGAACTGGATGATCTTTGAGGCCCCTTCCAACCTAAACTATTCTATGATTCTATGATTCTCTGATATTGCTACGCAGATCACACATCTGCTCAGGATAGGACACCATACACGGTAGAACTGGGCAGAACTTACTGTGATACTTTGCTAAAGTGTTAAATTACTTTCAGTCATGAGATCATATCCTTATAGCTGAGGAAATTAGTCAGTTTTTTTATTTTCTCACCCAAACAAATAGAATATGGTCTTGCAGTGGGATATGGCTTACATAATTTTGATGTTGATATATTAGATAATTCTATGCAAGTTAGTCATCATAGACTGCCTTTATCACTCATGCAAATAAGCCAATAATTTAGGAGCACAATTTATATGGCCTATTTTAAACTCCTGTGAGCTAACTCATATCCCAGAAATGTTTGTTTTTCTCATTGATGAAAAGGGACCTTAGGATGAGTACTTGAGAAAGAGAAAAAAAATTCTATTTTATAGATACATCCACCCAGTCATATGAATCCTGTGTAGAGAGACTAATAAGTCACAGATCAGGAAAGCAAGATTTAAGTCAAATCTATTTATATATATATATTTTTTTTTTTTAAATATATATATACATACAGATATATGTTTGGTTTTTTTTTTACATTAATCCACTGAGAAATTATTCTGTGGTCTATTTAACACAAAGCAAATTAATATGGTACAGCTGCTCTACAAGAGTGATGGGACTGGCTACAGGAGTAATGAGGTCCAAAAAAGATTACTCATATCTCATGTTTAGACCAAACCTTTCCAATTAGCTTGCCTTGTCAGAGTCTACTCATTCAGATCTGCATTGTGCCTTTCCTTTCTATCTGTCCAAAGATATATTCAGAATTAAGATATGCAAACTTTGTGAGGGAATGTGAAACCATGTTTTCTTCTTGTGACTAAACAATATTGGAATTTGTTTGTGATTTCCATCACAAATTATGGAGATAAGCTACTAGAAAGGGAGAATCTGGGTCTATTGCTTTAAAAATAGCAGCAAACCTTATGTTTTGTGAATGATACAATTTTGTTCTAATGCAATGCTGTGGTCTTTTTCATGTAATGGAGAGAAATAGCATTGTAGCTGAACTGCTGAATAAAAGTCTTCACTTAACTTACAGTACATTTTACTGTCATCAAAAAAAGCATTTGGGAATAATAGTTTCCAATGAGTCTCTGTTGAAATTTTGGGATAATAAAGTTTTATATCTTAATATTTATGATTCTAATAAACTACCACAGTATTAAAATGAAAGATACAAACTCTGAGGTCAAAAACTACAATTTGTTGTAAAGCAAAACAATTTTAAATAATCAACCACCACTGAAATCTAAGATCACTTCCTATAATTTAATAAGTAATCCCCTTGGTGATATATCCCGGATATTAAACTGCTTTAACTCACTTGCACCAGCTGTTTCAAATTGGTACATAACATTTTGCCAAATGATAATAAAAAAATAAGCATGAAATTACATGGTAACCATTCACCTTCTGATTTTTTTACCTTCATTGTCTACCACAGAGTGATCACAAATCAGCTAATCAGGCCTCAGTTAATTAATTCATTACTCTTAATAGCAGTGAATGACAAGCATAAATATATTACTTTTTTTTAGCAGCTCCTATGCAGCACTGCCAGACAAGAGGTCAGTTGACTGGATGAAGTGCTTGATTGGATAACATATCTCATAGCTCCCAAGCCAGAAAATACATACCAAAGCAGAAATGTTTTGTTTTGTTCTTTTAAGGAAAAGCATCCAGCTGCAGATTCTCAGTGTTTCCATAATAAAATCAGTATAGCTTCTACTTATGAAACTTAAAGGATACTGTCTGAGCCTGAGATCAAACACTTTCAAAAGGCTCTGACACATGCAAGCAAAAATATTCTGTACATGTAACTTTTATTCCATTTCAAAGACACTTGTTAAACAATTGTTACTAAAGATGACAATTTATCCAATTCTTATTTCATGTAGAAGTTCACCAAGTAAGATTTTTTCAGTCCTGTGTGTAGTCGTTCTGGTTTCAGAAACCAGAACGACTTTTTAATATCCACTTTAGAATGGTGATGAGGCAAAGTGGAAAAAAAAAAAAAAAAAAAGCCATATTTGTCCTTGAAATATCTGAAAGATATTCAGGGGCTAGGTTGTGACTTACCAGTGGATGAGGAAGTTCCCTGCTTACTGCACTGAATTTGTAAAACTTATAATTTCTTGGAAAATAGAAAGATGCTGTTCTGTGGTATGGTACAACACCTTGCTTAAGAACAAGGTTTGTAAGTGAGTGGAAATATGAACAGTAGTCACCGCAACAGAGACTCGATATTCATGCTATCCACTTCCTGCAGTAGGTGTTAATGCCCTTGGAGGATTCTCTGCCTCACTGGTCAAGAAATTGAATATTATGGTAGTCATGTAATAGGATGGGCTGCAGCCACTACATTGTGGAAGCACATCCCACAGAATCTGGTGCACTTGAGAGCTGTGTTGCCTTGTGTTCTGTAAAAGTGACAGCTTATTTACACAATTGCCTTACTGAAGGGAACAGAGGAAGATTGCTTACCATCCATGTCATTTATTTATTTGTTTTTCTTTACTGAATAAAAGTAATACTCAGGAAATAACCAATAGAACTGGCAGCACTGAGTTGAGGAACAGATGATGGCAAACAGGAACAGTTTGAAAGTAGTGATGGTAGGTTCTCTACTCACCTAGCAAATTCTTCCTCAAACAAGTGCCCTCTGTGGGTGGGGGAAAATGACAAAGAATATTTCCATTTGCAAAATGACTGTGGTCTAACCTCAAATCAACAGATCTAGTAAACACTAATCCATGCAAGTTCTTAGCCCCATTGCAAACAAACATAGATTGTCTTAGTTTGAAGCTGATTCAGGAAAGCCAGTTATGGAAATACAAGATGCAAGTCTACCCTGAAAGTTTGTGGCTGACAGTAATGGAAATCACTTTTTACTCTCAAATTAAAGTCATCTTGGGGAGGGGTGGGAACATAACAATTTAATAAGAAGGACCCCTTGATTCTTTATTGCCAAACCCTTAGTGATGTCAAATACACTGCAGAGATCAGGCAAGAGGTATATAGCACTGGTGATGCTCCTAAAAGTTTGTAGCAGCTCATTAGAGTGTAGAACTGAACTGATCACAAAAAATGTATGTTCCCCACTCATTGAGAAATGTCAAATACCTTCCAAATTTTGCATTCAATATAAGTGAACCTGTGGGTCGAAATAGCCTTGCCCAATCAGATTAGTGGATTAGCTACAGCATTTCTTCCAACAATTATATTTGTGATTTTCCTCTTTCATTATAGTTAATTAAGTAAGTGCAAGACCTGGAGTAGATGTAAAACCCACCAGTTTAAAAAGTGTCACCTTTGTATCCGATCCTCATCTGACAGAGACAGGGAATATCGCTCTGATGATTACAAAGCTGGACCTCTTTACTCCAGGCCCTACAGCAAGTGCATTTCTGCATGTCTTTAATTTCTCTAATTTCTTTAATAAAAAGCATAGAGGTGTCAGTTATGATTTCTTCTATTTTGTAATCCACTCTAAGGGGCTTTAAAACAAGTGACAAATTTTATTTCAGTGCATTTGAAGGTATCTGAATTCACTGATTCTTTTCAGCTATATAGGAACATACCGAGACATACATAAACAGCTCTTGAAGGAAAGCAAGGCAGCCAAAGGAAAAGGTTTACTTTACTCTGGGTGATCTCAGCTACATTATTTAGACACAAAAATCTCTTACAGGGAACCATAAAAACACATCAAAGTGCTGTGACTTTCTTGTGCCACTCCCTTCTAAGTTCTACAACAGATTTTGCAGTTTATTTTCTCTTCCTGGTCAGTACTTTCCAGATTTCATAATAAAACAAAGTAAAGTAAAACTGAAACTTCTCAGGAAAAATGTTGGTGAATATTTTCTTTTAGAAACTGATTCTTGTCTGCTTAATTTTTTGCATGTTCTTATATAATTTTTCAGCCCTTTCTTTTCTTGATCTGCAAGAGATTCTCTTAGAGTACATATGCCCAAAGGGATGTGGTGATGGTATCAGACACTCTGCGTTGTGTGTCTTGTTCATTGGAAGCACTAAACTAACCTGAACTACTACTTTCCAGTTTGCTCCTCTCCTAATCAGGGAATAAGGCTATTTGCAGATCTACCAAATACCTGTAGTAGGTGTGAACAGTCCTTCAGAAATGTCCTAGGATAATCTAAATATGGTACTTGCCACATCCATGAAGCATTTGACCTAACTTTGTGTGTTCAGTCACAAAACTGGAGCAGCGCAGGACAGTTTCCCACATCTGAGCAAAAGTACCCACTTGTACATAAGAAATCCAGACTCAGAGTCACAGAAATAGCCAGGTTGGAAAAGATCCTCAGGATCACCAAGTCCAACCTAGAACCCTACTCTACAAGACTCACCTTAAACCATATCCCTAAGCATCACACTCAAATGACCCTTAAACACGTCCAAGATTGGTGACTCCACCATCTCCCTGGGCAGCTCATTCCAATGCCTGATCACTCTCTCCATGAAAAACATTTTCCAAACATCCAATCTAAGCTTACCCAGTCTCAGCTTGAGGCCATTCACCCTTGTACTGTCTCCAATTAGCTGTGAGAAGGGACCAGCTCCAGCCTCATCTCAATGTCCCTTCAGGTAGCTGTAGACAGCAATGAGACCTCCCCTCAGCCTCCTCTTTTTCAAACTAAACAGCCCCAGCTCTCTCAGTCACTTCTCATAAGATTTATTCTTTAGGCCCTTCACCAGCTTTGTTGCTGGACCCAGTTCAGCACCTCCACATCTCTCTTGCATTGCAGTGCCCAAAACTGAACACAATACTTGAGGTGTGGCCTCACCAAAGCTAAGTACAAGGGGACAATCACCTCCCTCAAGGGACTTAATTTCTGTTCAACCACAATGTTTTTATGTAGCCTTGAAAAAGCTACCCCACATTTCCCAATGTCAGGTCTTTGCCCATAACATTCAGACCTTTGATGGGAAGCAAGTATTGGCCATTATTGACAGGGGAGCAGTCAGATATTAAGAGAAGGAGAATTGCACAACCAGGACAGCAATATGTTTTCTGGATTGCCATTGGATATAGTGCATGCAGAAAGGCACACCTGCATTTCTGTTACTGTGTGTAACACCTACACTTGGGGTTTGAGACTTAATCACTGGCTGGATTTCAGTTATTTACAGAAATTCATGCTCAGGAAGAGGTGGAAACACATGTTAGGACCCAGCAAGTAATCTAGCATCTGTGGGAAGATGCCTGAATGTCTTGCTCCAATAACCTCTTTGCAATTTCTTGTGGCTTTATCTTCCTTCTCAGATGAACAAGAGGAAAGGAAAAACATTTTTTCACTACATAATTCCAAAAAGTGTACATTATTAACACATCTTACACAGCTGATAACAGATCCACAATCTGGCCTGAATTTGGAATAATAGTACACTTGCCTTTCTCTTTAGGATTCTCTCTATCCCTTAGGCGCTTGCTCTGCTTGACATATCTCCTCCAAGATGCACCTAATGAAAGCTAACATTTCATATTTCAAACAGATGAAAGACTCTTGTTCTGGCCTGTATCTTCACCATAGTATGACATTTGTATTGGCTGCTGTACTTTCAAATTTCTTGCATTGCCCTCGAGCGTGCTTTGGCTATTTCCATCATTTTAAGGCCTCTCTTTTCCTTATAAGCCCACCTGGAAAATGGCAATAAAACTTACAAGCTTTAGGGGGCTTGTTTTCCAAAGTTCACCGCAGCTCTAGCTGGTTTTAAGAGTGCTTATCACTTTATCAGGCATAAGAAATTGTTATAATTCTTTATGCCTAAATATATGTGGTGAAATGAACAAAACAGTTTGGCTTGTGCAATGTGTATTCAGGACAAGAACTGTTAAAATACAGGTGACAAAAGCCCCAATCATTTGTAGCTGCTGTTCCTAAAATATTTTACAATCCCAACAAAACAAATTCTCCATCTTTTTATGTGGAAGAAGAAGAGTGGAAGTTTAGGCTTCTGAACTGGAATCTTAGACATTAAAACATATTAATTCAGCAAAAAATGTTGCTAAAGAGAATTGTTATTTCTTATATTAAAAATAGTCTTTTTATGTTATATACAGGTCTCTAAATCTGCTATCTCTAGACCAAAGGCTGGAACAGCATAGAGACAAGTAGCCATGATCTTTTCAGACAAAGAAAATTCCTAATTAGTCACAAAGTTTGTGCTTTAAAAAGATTACTTCCTTGAGGTGAGGATTGTAATGAGCAAAATTCCTGGAAAGTGAAATGTAAGCAGAGAACATAGAATGGAACAGGCATTCTTTTAGAAGAGTTTATTAGATGACTAACCCCCCATATTTCACAATCAAGAAAGAACAAACTTTGGCTGAAAACTCAATCCATTTTGTGGAAATTTGTACTATAAAAGCAATGTATAACACAAGAAAACAGACATAAAATGGCAGATTTCATTAGCCTTATGAATGAGAAATTCTGAACAAAAGACAATAATAATATCAGAAGCTAAAAGTATGGGGAAATAATTATCTTTACGAAAAAGAGGTTTTAATAACTTTATTTTTAAGAGAAAAGCATGCTGGATAATATATTTTTTAAATCTATTTGTCATTAGATAAAGATCTTAAATCTTTAAATAACGATGAAGAAAAAGGTCAAATGATCTGCAAATATTGTCTTTTAATATTGGAGAGGTGGGGGGGGGGGGGGGGGGTGAATTAGGGTCATTTAATTCACATGAAGATAATTAAGATCATTCTAGTCCTTCAGTTACCAAAACGGATTTTAGACAAAACTTTAAAAATATTTTTAAATTAATAGGTCAGGTAGCTTGAATCCAAGAGTCCTCAGCAGCTTTCCAAGGAGACAGCTAAATCACTAATGTTACTTCTGAATAAATCTTGAAGTATTGGAGAAATTCCAGAAGACTAGAAGAGTACAAATACTGTGCCAATACCCCAAAAGGTTGAATTAGGCAAGTTACTAGACATCAGTTATAGTCACACTAATTAAAAGCTAATAAAGGAATTAAAAGCTAATAAAGGAATAAATTGATTTGATTAAGAACTAGCTGAGTTCCCAAAGGAGTTGATCATATGGTCACATTCTACCTCTAGTGTTGGCTCTCAAAGATTGCCTAAAGGATGACCACATCTACTACAGAATATTCCTAATATATTCACAGAAGACAAATGTGAATGACAGGAAAACTAATGGAAGAGCATATAATGATGCACAAAATTAGCTGAATAATTTAGCCCAGTTGATGCAATTACAACTAACCAATGTTATAAGGACAAACTTATACAGATGTTCTAAAATGGATCTTAAGAGATAAGTAACAGAAATTTCTAGTGAACAAAATAAAGCACATATATGAACCTTCTATTGTATAAACAGAGCAAAAAATACAAGAGTGATGATTTTACTTCTGTATGTAATATTGAAGAGATTGATACTAAAATGTTGTATACACATCTGGTGTCCATATTTTGGAGAAAAAAAATAAAGAGTTGAGATTGAAAAGGATGCAGAAAGGATCTTAAAAATAATTTCAGGATGGAGAAAATGCCTTACAGAGGGGCACTGGAAATACTCAATCTGTTTAGATTGTAGCAGATTTAAGCTTGGCTTGATTATGTATGCATGTACATTCATTAGGAAAAACACTGAGCACTGAAAGGACCTTTAAACCAAAGGAAAAAAAGCCTAAAGAAAATCAATGGGCACAAGCTAAAACCAGACAAGTTTAGTTTGGAAATAAGGCACATTTTTCAGCAGTGAGGGAGATTGCTCAGAATAAGCAGCACAAAGTAGTGAATTCTCCTTCTCTTCACAGTAATACTGGCTGTGTTCCAGAATGATGTTCTTTAGCCAAACAAAAGTTATTCCTTTAGTCAGAGGTTTTTTTCTCACTTTAGTATATTAAATTAGCCAATTATTCCCATTAAATTTAAACATTTTATATTGGATATACTCATTTAACTTCAATTGTCTACAGTGTAGACATCTGAACCTCAGGTAGCTTGTCAAAGTTTGCTTTAGTCAACAGACCCTTGGGAAGCTGGATTCACCTCACTCATTTTAGAAACACACACTAGGATGATATTAATCCTGAAAAGCATCTGTTTGTCTCTGCTGTAATGAAGGTGCTATAAAGGGAACAAAAAGAGTCTATAAAGGGAATTTGAATAACTAGCTCTGATACAGAGATTTCCACTGAAAAGGCGTGCTTTCAGTTAGATGAATCCTACCTAGGGTTTGTGTCTGGGTTGGAAAGCATTTTGATAAACATTCCAGAGCAGTAAATCTAGATCAGCAAGAAAGGCAGCACCTGGATTTCTGCTAGGAGTAGGTGAGGCAGATATTTACTGTATTTCTTCTACGCCAAATGTGTACCTGTTTATACACATTCATTTAGATTTCACCTTCCATCTGTTTCAGGGTCAAACATATTTTAAAACTTAATAACAACAACAACAAATCTCTGTCTTTTAAAAGATTTTTCAGAAGTCTAATGTCTTCACTCACCAAGGAACCAAGTTGTCATCATCACCCAGTAATCTGTCCCAGAGGGAGGACATAGAACAAAATGATATCCAGTGTAAAATGAGATCTTACTGTGATTCTGAATTTTGGGAGGTTATCCTGTTTGCTTTGAACTCCACATTAGAACAAGGCAGAATTGGTATTCCTAACAACACAAGTAAATTTGAGAATTAAATAAGTTATAGCTCTTCATGGACCACAAGCCTCAGTCACTGGCAGTAGGTACATGAACACACACGGAGTTAAAGGGCTTGTGAAGTTTGAAGGGTTTTGTGTTCA
Organism: Psilopogon haemacephalus; assembly: GCA_013396835.1. Classification (NCBI taxonomy): domain Eukaryota; kingdom Metazoa; phylum Chordata; class Aves; order Piciformes; family Megalaimidae; genus Psilopogon; species Psilopogon haemacephalus. The sequence continues at coordinate 290,120 of VWZI01001529.1, read as the reverse complement.
GAAACAAGCAAGATCTCCCACCCCAGAGCCCTGGTCACCTTTTTACACAAATAACATGGCTTAAAGTCAAGGGAAGATTTGCCTGAGGAAGGACTAGAAGGTTGGATCCAATGTACTGTTCCTTACGGCTATTTTGCTTTCCTTCATAAGCCACCTGGGAATCCATCTCCCTGTTTCAACTGACATGAACTATTTTGTTTCAACAGTATTTTTTTACTGTTCTAGCCTGCATTCTTTATTGATGTTGATTACAATTTGGTTTCTCACCAACCTAAATTAAAGGGAAAAGCTGTGATCCAAACTAATTTCTGTAGTGATTTAAGACCAGCTAACTTGTACAATGCTCGGATGAAACCTTCTCATTAAATACTTATTATTGAAATTTTTATTTTTGTTAAGAAACCTTTTAATACCACAGCACACATCACATTATATATATTTGAAAGTGTATAATGCTTCTTCTACATAGACTAGTTACTTAAACATGAGTAAGTTGGAACATCTCTTTATCTGTACTGAAAATAGCAAAAAGATCAATATATTTAAAACAATAACAGAAATAGTTTCTCTTTAAGATTCACTTCATTATAACACATAACACTACAAGATAACAATATGTCTGGTTTTAGACCACATTTTAAGAATTGCTTATAGTAGAACTGTAAAAAGCTATTTAAATAACACACACTTTAGTTTCTTGAAGTTAAAAAGTGCTGCCATTTCTATTACTTATAGATATCACTGAAGGCTCAGAAAAATTACACCAAAATATAAAATCACCATTGAAGCCTTACTGAGCAATTCACTTTTTCTTTTCTTTGAAAGAAGGACAGGGTGGAGAATGGACTAATCATTTGCTAAATCATTAGATGATTAGAAGATGGCATTACAGTAAAATGTTCAACATGACCTAACATCCTATATAGAACATATGTGAATCGTTGACTACTCATTGTCAAGGAGAAAATTCTCATCTGGAATGAATATTTCTACAAAATTCTCAATAATGAGATATCTCTACAGGTTTCTTACAAGTATCTGGCCCTCCCTAGTGAATCATTGTCAGACCTATGAATACTTTTTTTTCTTTTTTTTTTCTTTTCTGAAACCTGGTCTCAACTTTAAAATATTGCCACAGTAGTTCTGCAGAGAAGGTCCAAGCTCTGTTATGCAATTGTCCATATGGTGAAATTGTTAACACACCTTTGGTCTATGCCAACTCTCATTCCCCCAGGCAGTAGCTGAGCACAGTTTGACATGACTGTGTAGACCAGAAATAATTCCCAATACACACTTTGAATGTGGCTAAGCTGTTTTACAGGGAAAGATGTCAGATGTGTGGGTGTGAGCAATGCTGTGACATCTGTCCTCTGGTCCAGAAAGCAGGCCCCGCTAATAATGGCATAGTCTTTGTGTCCAAGAAATAATATAGACTTGTCCGGTCTTTTCAAGCATGGGAAACTTAAGAATATCTCTGAAAAGATGAGGGACTACAAAAACTTGCCAGTGAAAAGAATAGAAACCTACAGAAGGATAGTGTTTGTGTTGAGTAAGAAGAAATAGCAGCATGATCTGTCAACTTCCAGAAGCAGGGTATGCTGCTGGTGGCAGCAGGATGGAAGGCTTAGGTGGATGGCAGAAAGAGATAAAGCTTGGAACAAGAGCCTCATGCCCTTTGGCCTTTCTGATCTCCTTGGAAAGGTTCATATCCATAGTGTTTCTATCTTGAAGCGGCTGCACCACATTAAAAAAAAAAAAAAAAAAAGTCCACCTAGCCCTGAAGACAGGTATAAAATTCCAAGACTCTAACAGTAGAGGTAAGCAGCTGGTAAAACTAACCTAAATACTTGTAATTAAGATACTTTTTGAGCAGAGTGAACTTCTTTCTTGAATTTGTCTGTTTCTCTTCTTGAATTCTGGCACATATAGCATCTTATGCCAATCAAATCCACTGCTTAACTGCAGTCTAAGTGAATGAATTTTCCCTCTTGTTTTTATGCCTCATTTCTCTTAACTCCAGTTAAACAGTACATGCTTATGACCACCTCAGCATCATTCCAGGCTTTAAAGACCTTTTCTACATACCCCTAGTGCTTTCCCAGACCTTAGTATCCTCATTTCTTTAGTCATTCTTCACAAAGAATCCCTTCCATACCCCTTCCTTTGTGCAAATCTTGTTCAGTCCTGCCGTTGTGGTATTTGGATGATTACAGTACTGTGCACAACATTTCTAGTTTTAATGAATTTATATAGTAGCACATCATGCTCTCTTTTCAAAATTATCTTATTAACTTCTAACAAGTGACTTCTTTTTTTTCATTTGCTACCTGTAACATGAACTGATTGTGCCCACACATTGCAGCATTTGGAGTAAAGCCTGGCTTGGTACTTACCTCTGGACTTCTGCATGAACTAATTCACTGGTCTGTCCCAGTCTGCACAAAGTTTCTCTTTTGCATTCTCTCCACTCATGGCTAACAGCTGTGGCTTCCCTGCCACATCCCTGTCAGCAGCTAGGGATATTCTCACACTTTCTTTCCTTGCAAGCCATTTCACACCTCAGCCTAGGATAGTCTGGAATACTCTACGAAAGGCCTAGACCTCTTCCTGTCTCCATGTGATCTATCTTTAGGGCTGAAACATTTGGTATTCTTTAGTAGGAAATACTTTTCAACTTGCCTTAGGTATGAAGAGTGGCTCCTGTACCACCTGTCACATTTACACTTTTCTACGCAGTGGCAATTTGGGTATAGATTCTGGGCAGAAGAACACAGTGTGAGGGCAAAGGAGGACACAAGGTTCAATGGGGTGAGTATAAATTTTAAAACTAGGTTTAATGGCTAGGATGATGTGTGGGGTGTTTAAGTGATTCACTGAATCAGTCCCTGGACTATAGAAAAAACCTAACCTTAGGTTGTTTGTGGAGATGCCTAATTGGATGGATCCTGAAGATGACCCAATACACAGTTTGGACAGCTTGAGAGCAGGACCATGGTGTGAAGCAATTAAAAGGTTGCTGCAGTGAGGAACAGAATAGTCTGTTCTCCAGATGCTGTGATGACAGGAAGAAAAACAGTATGTTTAAATTGCAGGAAGGGAGAATTAAGTTAGACGGTAGAAAGAATTTTCTGATGGTGAGGAGAGTTAAGCCCTGGAATAGCTCGCCTGGCAACTGGGGCAGTCTTTCTTGCTGACAAGTTGTAAGAACAGGTTAGGCAAACATGCCAGAAATGGTTTTGGTCTACTTGATCTTTTCTTGGGTCAAATGCAGAGATAAGATCACTTTTTCTGTTCTTCACAGACTCACCTGCTAGAATATTATCATTTTTCATCCCAGATTGCTAAAGACAAAAATGGACCCCCTTTCCTTGTTTTCTACTACTGTAAAGAAAAGTTTGTTATATCTATCTGAAAACTGACAGGCATAAAACAACCTTTGCTTGTAAAAGTGAAAAAAAAAAAAAACAACCCACAGTTAAATCAAAAGATCTCTATCCAGTTCTGTCAGTTTTGCTTCATGTGCTAAAACTAAGTATGGCACATTTCATTTAATAATGCAATATTTACTCAGTAAATATATTTACCCCCTTTCTTTTACTTTTATCTGATGATTCTTTCACAAGCTGAAAAGTAAAACAAGTGTTATGGCAAAAATCATATTTTCAGAATTTACAAATAGAAACCACCTCTGGTCAGAGTTCATCTTGATTCGGCTTTGATTACAAAATCACAGCTATCTTCTTGAAGTATTTTAGCCAAATACAGATCCAGAAGGGTTTATATTTCCAGTTTTGAAATTAATGCATTGCACAGTACATTGTACAGGTTACAAAACTTTAAAACATTTTAAATAGTGACCACTGGCTGTTTTATATGACAGACTAAATAATTAAGAAAGTCTGCTTCAACCTGTTATCCATTGAGTATTTTTTAAAATAATGTTTTGGTGCCCAGAAATGGTCAATGCACCAAAATATAAATTCTCATTAAAATGAGAATTTATCCTGTATCAGCTAGGCATCTGGATCAGTTTTATGATCCTACAAGGACACATAAAAGGAATAAACTGCAGCTACTCAGTAGACCTTTTCCCCATTCTGAGAGATTATTGTTGAATCCTTCTCCTTCTGTCCAAAAAAAAAAACCTCTACTCAATATTTTCTTTAGTGTTTCTTGACTGATTATAACATATGTGGAAATCCTTAGACTCCCAATTGGAAATGGCAAGTGTTACAATGCCTAAATTCACAGGCTTCATTTCTGGCTTTCTGAGAAGAAATGCATTCAAGACTGGTTAAGCATTTGTCTGTCTCTTTAGACACCTACTGTACCATATAGACAGAGTCATTCCCGGAAGTGTTTCTCAGCTATCACCTTCTCTATAAATACCTACATCATTGACAGTTAACATGTTCAAGCTCTCCTCATCCATGAGTATGTTCAACACATACTCATGAACTGCTTAGAGGCCACGCTCAGGCTACATCCAAAGGCTTCAGCTTGTTTTCAAGCTCTGATAGGAAATTCTATCTCACTAGTCAGGCTTAATATTTCAGGTATGTACAAAACATATTTAATATCAGCTATCAAAATGTGAAGGGACAGTTTGCTTTAAATGTGAGAGATGAATAAGGGATATACAACTGACTAAAGAGGACACTCATCTGAGATATCACAACACAATTCTTCTTCTCAGAGCCAAGATGTAGGATACCTCCCATATCCTGGATTTAGTCTTAAGTTCTAAACTGTCAGCTGGATATGTCTTATGAAGCTTTGTTTTTCCAGACTGGATAGGGAAATCATGTTAAATACACGCTTCTGAAGAGAGATAGCTATGGGACAATTACATTTCTTCAAGCATATTTCTAGTTGTCACTGGCTATGTCACTTTCTTGTTTTCTGTTAATGGAAAATCTGTTCTATCAGGTGCCTCAGCCATATGAATCCTTCTCAAATACTCTCAATATTCTCAGGAAACAGTGTTTTGCCTGCTCAAAGAAACATGAAGGTAAAAGTTGTCAGTGTTATAAGTGTCATGAATGAAGTAAAACTATTTCTTAGGAAACACAACTGCAAGGAAATTAATTATTTTTAATGAAAAAAAAAAAAAGTTGATTTTCTGGGGAAAATGGCTAAGACTACAAAATACACTAAGTTTTCTTACTAACTGTTCACTGACATCCTCTCTCAGTCTGAATCTAGTGGAAAAAAAGGGTTGTTAATAGCCCAGACATGTGAAACACTCCAGGTTTTGAAGGAATGACCAGATATTGAAGGTATTAAATACTAGGTTTAAAAAACAAACAAACAAACAAAAAACCCTACATCCTTCATGTCAAGGTGTAATACCAGGGGGTGATGAGAGTGCCTCTTCCTTTAAAGGAGCAGTAACAATTTCAAATTTCCCAAATTTTTTCTTTACATGAAGCTTTTCCCACAGGAAAACATTTTCTAATTCGGAAAGGAACTGATGAGACACTGATGATGTCTTGACTTTGTTTTTCTTTCCTTCCTCTCTAGGCTTTTTGGAGCTAGATACACAGAAGATAACAGTCCTATGGTTTATCTATAGTCCAGAGACATTAAAACAATGAGACAAGGTGAGTGAAATTTCCTGATGATGACAATGTAACATAAAGTGAAAGAAACAAATATGTAGGGGGAAAAAAATTCATTGAATGAAGTTGACACTAAAAAATTACAGTCATACTTGAATCGTCTCTGGGATTGTCTTTCATATATAAAAAAATTTCAAAATATTTCTGTGACTAAAAGAGCAAAGGATATCCTGAAAAATACCAAGGGATTTCCACTTATTGTAGTTCACATGGATATCCACTCCACACAAGTGAAGGGAGATGTACAGGCTCGAAAGACAATGCTGGATATCTGGGAAAAGAAAGCAAGCTAGGCTTGACATAGTCATGGTGCACAACTCGGTGGTGGCAAAGAAAATGTAACAAAGAAGTTAGACATCTGCTTTGAGTAGACTCTTCTGAAAAAAGAGCTGTGGGTAGGGGCCCCTGAAGTAGCAAAGTGCTGTGAAAAGTGATGCAGAGGTTGCACTTTCATCCAGCTCCTGATGTCAAAACTTGTAACACTTTTTAAGAAGCCTTCGAGAGAGAAGGATTAAGAAGACACTAAAGAGGAACTTTCATACAAATACATAAACATACCTTTGTTCTTTCATGAAGCAATGAAATACTAGTGGGAAGCTAAAACTAATGCATGCCTGTAGTAACAATATGGAAATGAAGGAGTTCATTACAAAATAGTGCTATATATCTTTAGAAATCCTAAAAAGGCATGGAGCTATGTTAAATGTTACATTCTGACAGATGAGTATAAGAGATATTGTCTCATGGTAAAACACTTTGCTAAAATGTAGCATAGCATAAGCAAGCAAGCCAAGGAATAAATTGTGCTGATTGCTCGAGACCTTTGAGATTGAGAACGAAAGGGAACCACTGTTTTTGCCCAGCTTCTAAGGACTACAGCACCAGAGAAGTTAATGCAGTGCAGTCAGCAGCTCCACAGATATCTGGTCTGACTCTGCAGTATATTTGCACTATATACCTCATCAAGACATCAAGAAGAAAAGGTATGTCAAGTGACAAACCACTGACACTGACTTACATAGAGGAAAGACTAATTGTCCAAATGTAAAATCAGTCAGATCAAGAGTCGTCCTGGATGAGATGTATTCCAATCTGAATAGCAAAGTCTGCCTCATAAATGCTCATTTCAATTTAAATACAATTATAATTATGTCAGTTATAGCCACTCTAGGTTACTAGTAGTGGTTGGCCCTCTAAAAAGGCATGAAGCTATTCAACATGAAGCCTTCAAGGCAGTATTGTGCTAGCATCTTTGTTGTCATATCCTATCTAAAAAGCATTCTCCATCATAATTTGCCTGATATAGTAAGCTCCAGTCAATCTAACCAGATAGCTGAACATGAACACCTTGAAATTCAAGCTGTGAATCACACTTTGTGTGTTAACTGTAGATACTATCAGAAAATTGCCCATGTGAATCGCTTGGTAAGTCTTTGTGCAAGGTTGTTTGAATCAGGTAAAGAATGTGCGGCAAGCAGAGCGGGGAAGCAGTTTCATTAATTGACAATGAAAATTAGTAAAAGAACTGGTTTATTTTTTGTCTATGTTAACAAGCAGTTTTCATCCCCCTTTTCCTGTACTTTTGCCATTTCAGCACACACCTTTCCACTGAATGGAGGAATAAACACAAACTGGTCATACTGGTTGGAATGGATAAAATCAAGTTCACAATCAGATATTTCAGCCCCTTTACCAGCAAGGCCACAAACTGCATATGCTGTTTGATTAGGATATGATGAAAAGAATTTATTAGCAGATGTGTATTCAGCTACACTGTTTTACTGGCAGCTTTATGAGATTCTCTCCTAGGCTGACAGGTGCGGCCTGCCAGCTGCTTTGTACAGTAAACAGGGGCTGGAGAGCATGCCATGTGCAATGATTTAATCAGTTACCATCAACTGCTAGAAAATAAACAAGGTTTTGTTCATTTCTTTCAGTTCCATGTATATTAATTGAAACCAAATACTACAAATGACACTGAGAGTATCGCTGATCAGAGAAGACTTAAATTTAATAGGACACAGCCATGTAATACATAAATATAATAAAACACAGTCATGTAATACATAAATATTTGGTTAAAAGATAGCAGAATTTTGTTAAACTTGGCAATGGGAAGTCTTTTGAAGTCTCATTTGTCAGTTTCTGTTCATGGGACAGTCAGTTCTAGTCATTTGGGTCACAGCTGGCAAAAGAAAGATGATCCTCTTGGTTTATTGTTCTGATACAAAATTGTCATTACAAATTGGAAACACAGAGCAAATAAAAGAGGGTAAATGGGGAACTTGTGTGATTACGTATTTTCAACTGTTGCGTCTGGCCGTACTTTGTTTAATAGGGGTTGCAGAATTCAAGATGTCTGTATCCTGGGTCTCATTACTATTGTTTAAAAATTTCTATACGACTAGTTTGCAATTAAAGGGCTCTTTCTAAACTCGGTTCTCATATCCCATGTTTTCAGTGCTCTAAATATGTGTAATCTGAACTAATATTTTTAGTGCTTATCTGACAGCTGCTTTAAAACATTTTTATTTCAAATATTTGCATGTCAAAATAGAGAGACCTCTGCAGTAAAATGAGAATATTCATACACTTTAAAGAAAAACTAAAACTGTTAAACTGATGCAAGAACATTTTACAAAGGATGCTTTAGCTGTATATTCTGCAAGTTTATGACAAATAATGTCACGATTACACCACAAGAAAAGACACGTTGAGGAAAGCTGAAAAGCAGACAGAAAACTCTGCAAACTCACTGCACAAATAATTATAGCAGTGATCTGTTAAATATTATAAAAATTGAAGCCGTGACAGTGTTCTGGAAAAAAAGTGTGCTTGTCTTTGAAGTGTTAGTACATTAATTTTCTTTTTCTCACCCTAAGCACATATTCAGATTTGAGTAGATTTCCTCTGCTGGTTATAAGTCAGTTTCTTCCATAGAATCACATCTGTTAGAGAGAAAAATGCACCAGTAGAAGAACATTTTATCTTGTTTTCTGATTCTAAAAATTTCTCTGAAGAAGGCAAGGACTATTTTTTTTCTGTCACTGTCAACATTTTCAAAAGGACAAGCTGCACTGCATTTTCCTAGGTGATTTCTTCTTTATAAACTAGCACAGGATATTAATTTCCTAATGCAGAGCAGTGCATGTCTCTTCTGAGAGATGTTGGCTATTTGACTCAGAAGCCAACTTGTGGCTTCACATATCTATTCTTGCTTTTTATTAGGGCCAATGCTGTTTAAAAGGACAGTGGTATTCACTGTTGTACTAGGTAACTATAAGAAACTAAATACTGTGGACAAGCAAATAAGAGGTAACCAAGGAAGGCTCTTGAGCTGCACCAGAACTTTGTACTGGATCCAGAACAGGAGACATCTGAATGACTACAAAGAGCATGTGGAAATGATGCTGTTGTGAAGGGACAGGTCTGCACACTGCAAACAGTTCAGAAAGGTTAGCAGCAAACAGAAGAGCTTGGATGATGGAACGAAAGTGTGGAAACTTGCTGGGGAAAAAAGCAGCCTGAAAGTGGAAATTTTGGAACCTACAAAGGAATAAAGATTTAAACCACTGCAATACTGGCAGAGACTAAGATTGAAACCTTCCTGTTGTTCAGAAGGGGACTCTGTGATGCAGTTTCCCAGCACTGAACTCAATGACCCAGCACGGTCTCCTTTAACTGTTGCTGGAGTGAGGTGCTAAAAGGATAGTTTAGTCAGTACTGATTTTAATGATTTGAGGGAGGTGAGTTTCTAAAAATAACAGCCAAAGAATCCAAAGTTGTGACAATAATCGTAGGACGTATTAAGCAGAAATATTATATTTTATAATGCATTATTAATCTTTTAACTCTTCATAATCCTTAGTGTATTTCCTTGCTGATGCAGAGACCAAAGCTCAGCTTTTTCAATATCTTACAAGGAAAAGTGTTGCACCAAGAGCATGTGCTGTGCTACTCATTAGAAAATAGCATTCAGTACATGCCCATCAGCTTTCGGGATGCCTCTGAGAATTTTTCTTGAGAATTTTCTAGGCAGTAACTCAGTCTAGACTTTTCCATGCAAACATCATCATCATTGTTCTGCTATTCTGCACATTTTCAGCATAGTTTGCCTTAAAGTATATATGTACGGAAACACCTTGCACCCTTTCCACAGAAGTTCTTTCCTCCCAAATGACAACGTGTCCATCATGTGGGGGTATAGACCAGGCATAATTTCTGGGTTCTCCTCAGAGCCTGTATCTGTCATGTCCCCGAAGATAGCATGACATTATATTATTATCTCCATAGTAGTAAACTCATTTTACCTCTAAAATAAAGGTGATCACATTCAAACTCAACACTGAGAATATCTTCATCCCATACATTATCCTCAAACCACACCTGGGAATAATCAGAAAGTGTGTTAGTTATCTTGAGTCAGAATCAGGCAAGGCACCCTTGAACACTGCAGATAATGGCATTTTAGTGTCTGTGTCTGTGCCCTCTTTAACTTCCTGGTAAAAATGAAACCTTAGGATACAGCTAAAAAGTCTTCAGTCTGGATCCACAGCAGACTTCAGGATGTAATAAACCCATCATAGGATACATTTATATGGCATGTCAAGCTCAGGTCAGCATTCTGGATCTGAACTCTAACTTACCAAGAGTGAGAAAATTTACAGCCCTAAAATAAAGTTGCAATTCCCTCAATGGTAGAGTTTTAAGTCCTTGTGGCTGCTAAGGTCCAAGGTGAGAGACCTCATATGATGTTGAGCTCTGTTCTGCAGGCTGAAACGCATAAAGGCAATTTGAGAAACTACTAACCATTTCCCAGCATTTGGTTTGGCCTCTTGAGGCATCAGGGAGCATAAGGGAGGTCTGCAGCACTGTGATCAGCTGGCGCAGATCAGAGGGCTAAGTACCACTGCCAAGACTGCACACAGTAGCAACCAGCTGATAGGATTAAGTTTATATATCAAGCATTGTATAAAGTGATAATATAATGTTCTCATTGTGTTGTTCCACTATGGAGCTTACAATTTTTCTAATACTGTCATATGTAAAGTTTTCTGACATTGTTAGATTTGTCTTCATCATAGCATGTGTGTCATCTGCTGGACTGATTGCTGTTTGATCTCCCAAACAATCTTACTCCATTCTTCCTCTCTGCCCAAAAGTGGCCTCCATGTTCTATATCAAATTAGCTCAAGCACTGCATGGCTGTCATATTAGAGACATCTAGTTCTGGTTTAATTACTAAAGCTTCTCAGGCCTATCCCAGCTCTAAACAACTCCAATGGTCAGGCAAGGGCTATATTTATAGGAACCCTATGCACAGCTCTGAGGATAGATGTTCTGCATGCCCAAGTATGAACTTCAGCACTTCTCCAGTGGCTTTGTGATTTTTGTGAACATGAATATTCCTCAATTTCCATATGCACTGATACCGAGAACTTACAAAAAACACTTAAGTGGCTGTCCAACTACTCTGCTTAAATACCTGGAGTGAAAAATATTGTACGTGCAATAATTGATTGGTTTGAGCTAAGCACATATACCGCACCTACATAAGAGTGGTTAGTATTTCCCACATATTTTGGTTCTCAGTGCCTGGCAGCTCATTTCTGCTCTGTGAATCTCTGCCTCCTGCTCACCTCCCTGCTTTTACAGACAAGTGTACCTCTGGACAGCATAAATTCTGAAATATTTTTACCCTTCTGAGTCCTTTTGGGCCTGAATGGTTTTGTAAATAGTAGCTAGTTTCTTTTTTATTCCCCAAATACACAGAAGGATCAGGCAATATTTAATCTTAAGTGCAGAGCCTCACTGAAACATATTCCTAATGTTATTTATATGATATTTGTATTTCAAGAGAAGTTATCCTCTGGGACTCTGCCAAGGAAATGGCACAAGTAGGTGAGGGCTTAGAAACAACTGCTAATCTCAAAGAAGGCAATGTGCTTCCATCTCCAGGGTCTTTGTTTAAATTCTTTGCTGCAGATTATATACACCACTGAACATATTCTACTTGGACAGATGAATTTAATCACTTTGAATCTACACTTGCAGTCTAACTGCAGAATGGATGCAGTACACCCTAGCTGCAAATACGAATTTTTCGGAAAGGAGTGATGGGATTCAGAACTGGAACTAACAGTAAATTTTAAAACTCCAGAATTAAAATTGACTGGTTTTCCAAAGTGACATCTGTGAATCTTTCTCAGTGCTGACACCTACAAAAACACAATGACCTTTCACAGAGAGGTAGAAAAAATAACATCACTTGAGAAAATATTTTTTTTCAAAATATACTTACCAACAGTTGTTAACAATGGCGGAGGTCAACAAAATCTAGACACACTCCAACAAAATACAGACTCATCTATGAGATAATATCAAGCATTCTGGATGACATGTGATTGCAAACACACATTTACATGATGCGAAATTTGTACCAATCACAGAAGAATTTTGTGATGATGAAAACTTGGTAGAAACTCAGATGAGCTATAGCAACCACAGTATGATGAGATTCAGTGTGAGAACACATATGTAGAAGAAGTTCTTGGTGCATGTTAATGCTTGAAAAGATGGGGTATTAGTCTGAGACAAACCTAGTTGTGCTACTGTTAAATGCTGTACACCTGCCTGGCAGAATATCAAAGCACATGTCATGTTCAAAACATTCCTCCTAGAAAAAAAAAAAGGAGCTAGGAACGGCAATGAAGGACAACCTGGGGATTACTGATAAAGCAGAGGTGTTTTTTCTCCTCTAAACAAAGATGCTAGAGTTAATTCATTGTGGTTTTGTCTGCACAAGAGCTATTACATGGGCTGTAATTTCACGGGATGGAGACTGTGAACTCCCAGGTCACTTGTAAACTGATCACTCCCCAGTCTCTCCTCCTTGTGCTTTTAAGTGTTTCAAGCCTGGTAAATTGAAACCTGAAGAAACACAGGACTCTGATCTTTGGGACCTCTAGACCAAACCTGGGCTTTTGCTGATTTGCTCTAGGAAGTAACTGCTTACTTACCCCATAATTAACACCGCAAAGCTGATCTTTGGAAGATAAAGTACGGGAGGTCAGAGACAGGATCACGGAGAAGGGTTTCATTAGAACTGCAGCATTTGGGGCCTGATTCTCTTTTCATTTGCATGAGATTAATGCAGGAACTATTTCACTGAAGTCAAAGGTGTTACTCAACTCTAAGAACCGTCTGGATTAAAAGCAGGTCATTACTATCACATCTAATGGATATTAATCCATATGCTTAGTAAAGAAAGTAACATGAATAGCTTGTTAGGTACATGACTAACCACACTTTCACTCATCTCACAGCAGAGGCTGCATTAGGACTTCCTTACAAGTTCCAATTTACAGCAAGTTTTCAGACACATAAATAAATGTTTCAGTTGATTGACTTGCTATAAACAAGCAAATAAGCATCCATGACATTGAATAACACTGTTAAACAAGCTTTGCATAAAGTAATATTTTGTTTATTAATTTTTACTTACATCTTGCTGAGAATTAAAATCACTTTCTTGTGTTAAAATAAAAAGCAAACAAACACAACAAAACACACAAAACCCCAGACAAACAAACAAAAACAAACCAACAAACAAAACTCCACAAAGACATAAAACAGGGACTGGGGGGTGGTCATGCAGAGGAGAAAGAGGAAATTAAAAAGTCCACACTGTCAACTGCTGGAAATCACAACTGCCCCACATAGCCCTCTTTGCACTTTGGCAGGTTGACTTCAGGTTGCTATCCAGTTTATATTAATGAGAAGTCACTTCAAAATGTGTGACATAATAAGTGAAAGTATCAGATGAATCTCTAAACTGAGACTTTCACAAGGAATAACAAAAACTAAATAAGTATATAACAGTTTTAGACTGGAATTTCTGCATTCTACATGTGGATATGCTACATTTTAACATTGACAATCATTCTGAGGTTAGAGCAAAACTTATTTGTACTACAGGACCGGATCTCATCACATTTTAAATTTACTGGATAAATAACTTTTGTGTGTCCCTCATTCTGTGTCTTTGTCACATACTGCATCCCACATTCAGGCTTCAGCATGCACGAATTATGCATCCCGAAGACATTTTCCTCATAAAACTGGATGTTTACTTTTTGCACAGCAATACCACAAAGCTAATGCTCTTTCTCTTCAAGAGGGTCAGGGTTCTTGGGTCTATTTTAAAATGAAAAATGGAGTAGTGTAGATCAACTAAACTTCAGAGCATAAATCAAACTTCAGGTAATGGAACGGGCAGCCTCTAATTTCTTGCCCTGAATATGTGAACACTGAGGACGGATAACCAGCCTGTTAATTTGCCCTCTTGGTCTTTTTCTCAAATGTGATTTTAATGCACAGGAACAGAATAGACATGAGTTTCTGGAGTAATTTATCTGCCAAAAGTAAGTCCTGACTTGCAAGCAAGAAAGCTTTGTATCGCCAGTTATGGACACAACAGTCCCTTTGTATTACTATACTTCTGCTAAAAAATTAATTAGTGCCAGGGAGTATCCTGGACACTGCAACTTGCTCACTTACACAGTTAAATTGTAAGAATGGCCCCTGGCATGGTTTAGTTAAAATCACCTAACATTCCCCAAACGGTTTCCTGGCAGAGTGAAGAAGCTAATATGGGAGAATGACCACTCAGAACAGATAGCATGAAATAGTCTCCATTTTGGGAATAAAGAAATCTTACTAAAACATAAACATCAAGACCATGCCAGCTGGCCCCATGGTCAGAGAACAGGCACTGGCACTCTTTGCTTTGTTAGTATAAAGCTAGCCTGTATGACTAAGACACTTCAGCGTGGAAATACTGTATTCCTGGATGTCTCTACAGACCTTACCAAATGAAAGCAAATCCATGAAAGAGCAACAGAAATGCCCAGAAAGGCTTCTTCGCCCTAAAGCTTTATATTTTGTAGCTTATTGGGGCAACACTGAGAATATCAAGACCTTGTGCAGATATTCCTAACTGTAAATAATAGTTAACCAGTAGTCATCATAATGGCTTCTTCACAAATGTACTTGAAAGCTGCATAATTATTTTAAGAACCTCACTTCACAGAATCATAGAATGGTTTGGGTTGGAAGGAATCACTAAAGATCATTTAGTCCAACCGCCCCCTGCAGCAAGCAAGGACTTCCTCACCTAGACCAGGTTGACTGGAGCCAGCTAAACTCAGGATATATCCATGAGTTTCCAAACCACATTCCAATCTTTTCTATGGAGCACACAATGGCTGAGCAGTGGAACATAGAGAAATCCCCTCAAAGAACATACACAATACATAGGACAGTGATGTGAAAAGCAAGTAGCAAAACCATGATGGCATTTTTCAGACTGCTATGCCTTGCTTTCAGTTCAAGGACTGCCTTTTCTTTACAGGTCTTCTTCACTCTGTTCTAATTCTTCTTTGGATACAGATGGCATACATCCATGCTGGGATCCTCTGCCCATCTCACTCCTAATGTTGAGGACAGCGGTGCATGAAACTGACCAATAGGTATTCAGCATTCTCTAACTGACCAATTGGTTCAAAATAGTCCCACACATACTTGCAGCCCGAGGTTTCCCTGGGTCCCAGGGCCACGTGGTGTGCCCCCGCCCCTCAACCCCTTCCAGACCTTATACAGAAGGGGGAGGAGAGACCCCAGGGACTGAACCAACTCTAGGGTGTTAATCACACCCATACCAGGACAATCCCTAAGACTACAAGAAAAACTAACAAAAAATCAGAAAAACTAACTTTCCCTCTAGCCATTTCCCAGACAGTAAGAGCAGTTCTCTTTTTTTCTTTTTTCTTTTTTTTTTCTTCCTCAGGATAGTGTGTCTTTGAAGGCTGGTCTCCACTCACTTTCTCTGTAGTTCAACCTCACCCAAGAGAAGCTGTAGTTATACATCAATGCTTAGGGCACTCATCTGGAATCTTATTCCACTGAAGAAGTAAGCTTTGTGTTTACTGAAGGAAACAGAGAAGTTTTAGCTAGCCTACAAAGTTACTCAGCTGCACCACAAGTAGCAAATGTGTCTGGGGAAGATCAGACAGGAATGAGAAAAGCATTTTCCTGTAAAAGATAGATGCATCTTATGCAAATTTAGTGTATGAACAGTAGTTTTTTCTTCCCCATGTACCACTTCCTTTGGACTGTTCAACATGTAACCTACTTGGACAAAGATGATATACAAATAGCCTACACTTAACCTCCCGAAAGATACAAATCTGACATCTTATCACATCTTCAGCAGGGTGGCTAGTGCCACTGTAACTCCTAAAATGAAGCAAGCCCATTGTTTGTCATGAAATTTTGAACACTTTATTAAGCAAAAAATATTTGCTGGAAAGCCCACGCAGCTAGGCGCACACAGTTTAAGAGCTTCCTGCAGAGTCCTGGTAACTTTTTTACACAGGTGGTGGAGAAACCAGCAAAGAGAGGTGTGCCACTGATTCTTGTAGTAACAAATGAAGGTCTGGATGGGGATATGAAGGCTAGTGCAGCCTTGGCTTCAGTGGTCAGTGCAAATAAGAAGCAGGGCAATAAGTAGGATTACAATCCTGGACTTCAGGGGAGCTACCTTTGACCTCTTCAAAGACCTACTTGGAGGGATTCCATAGGTTAAAGCTCTAGAAGGGAAGGGAGTCCAAGACCACTGAATAACGTGCAAGCACCACTTCCTCCATGATCAAGATCAGTGCATCCTTACAAGCAAGGAATCAAGCAAAGTAGGCAGAAGACCTGCATGGATGAGCAAGGATTTTCTGGAACAGGTCAAATGAAGTTTACAGAATGTGAAAGAAGGGACTGGCAACTTGGGGTGGACATAGGAACTCTGTCAGGGTATGCAGGGATGCAAAAAAGGAAAACTAAGGTCCTTTTGGAATTAAATAAAGGAAAGGATGTGAAAGAATATGAAAGGCTTCTTCAAGTACAACAGTAGGATGCACTTGATGTTCAGCTAAGACCAGACCTCAGGAATGGAGGTAAGAGAGAAAGTCTGGAAGAAAGAAGAATCTCCTTTAGTAAAAGAGGATCAGGTTACACCTTATTTATTCAATGTGGATAACCATAAATCCATTGGTCCCAATGTGATGCACCCATGAGTGCTGAGGGAGCTGGCTGATGTTATTGCTAAGTCACTCTCCATCATCTTTAAAGTCATGGAGAATAGGAAACATGCCTAAAGCTTGAAGAAAATCCAGTTGTCACTCCAGTATTCAAAAAGTGTAGAATGGAGAACCCAGGAAATGACAGACCAGTCAGCCACACCTCCATCCCGAGAAAGGTGATGGAACAGCTCATTCTGGAGGTTATGTCTAAGCATCTGAAGGAAAATAAGTTCTCAGGAATGATCTGAATGGCTGCATCAAGGGGAAATGATGCTTGACCAATTTGATAGCCTTCTATGACTGACTTGGAGAGCAGTGGCTGTTGTCTACCTCTACAACAGCTTGCATCCAGTGATGTTCTCTACTGGTTAATACTGGATCCATTTTTGTTCAACATATTCATCAAAGACCTGGATGAAGGGATGGAGGGTAATCCCAGCAAGTTTGCTGACTAAATAGAAGTGGAAGAAGTGACTGACAAATTAAGGTTCTGCCACAATTCAGCAACCCCTGGACAGAACAGAGAGTTGATTGTATAGGAGCTTAAAACTAAGGTCAGTGAAGGCAAGTGTAGAGTCCTGCACCTGAAGAGGAACAACCTCATGCACCAGTACAAGTTAGGAGTTGACCTGCTGGAAAGCAGCTCTATGGAAAAGGATCTAAGAGTCCTGGTGTATAACTGGCCTTGTGGCAAAGAAGGCCAACGGTATTCCAAAGTGTTTTATGAAGACTGTGACCAATAGGTTGAGGGAGCTTATGCTTCCTCTTTGTTCTGACCTAGTGAGGCCACATCTGGAGTACTGTGTCCCATTCTGGGTTCCTGTGCTGGTTTGAACTACTTGGAAGATTCGAGTGAGAAATTAGACTATTGGCTGAGAGAGGTAAACACAGTATGTCACTTCACCAGAGTTTTACTGAGAAAGAAAAAAAAAAAAAAAAAA
>VWZI01001529.1:203427-264295 GCA_013396835.1 Psilopogon haemacephalus | reverse complement strand
GTTGGTTGTTTTTCAGGTTGTGGGTTTTTTTGAGGGGTGGTGGAGGTGGTTTTGTTTATTTGTTGTTTATTTGTTTGGCATTTTGTTTGTTTGGGGGGGTGTGGGGTTTTGGTTGGTTGGTTTGTTTGTTTTTAATGAGAATATAAAGGAATGTTTTCCAATGAATTAATTTACCTACAGAAGCAGAGACAATTCTTTTCAGGAGGCAAAAGAGCCCTGGAGTGTGGCAGGCAGAATGCCATTCCAATTCATCTGTGGCGTATTTGGCCGCACTTTGCCGGGTGGCAAGATCTATGTTAACATCTCCCTTTAATATTTATTCTGCAAAATTATCTCCTATGCTAAACGACTTCAAATACTAAAAACTTAAATTAAGGAGCATATGCTTTTATTTTCAGTCGAGTTTCCCATGTTTGTGGTCGGTACGGTGCTGATTTGTTTCGTTGTGCGTTCTCTTTTTTAAATCTTCTTTCGAGCTGGGGACAGGAGGAGATGCCCCACGACGTGTTTCCCTGCCTAAGGGAGGCAGGGAGCGTTTTCGAGGGACTGAGGGGTTGCGCAAGCCCAGAGGGACTCCGGCGCAAGACTGCTGCTCTGCTGCAGCTTTCGGGCTCCTCCGTGGCTGAACTCTTGAAATGACAGCGTTTGGGGCTGGAAAAAGCTTGCTCCTTCGAGCTGGTGATAGTAACCGAAACGTGTAAGCCCCAAGCGGACTCCGGCCGAGTGTGCTGCAGGTCCTAGGCAGGAGGGTCTCCCAGGGGTTCGGCTGCGGCAGCCCCGCCTCCCCCTCCCCTGCTCCTTCCCCTCCACCAGCTGTTAAATGGCGCCTCCTGCCTACCAGCAACCGAAAAGTGCCTTAGAGAGCCTTGCCGACGAGCTTTTCCCCGGTGCTCCGCTGCGCTTTTGACGTTACCACGCCGGTTTCCCCCACAGCGTTTCTGAGCTCCTGAGATGCCTGAGTGGGCAATGTCCTCGCACCCTGGAAGGGGACAGTGAGGTGGCCGGGAGGCTTTACGGCTGGGGCACACATCTTGCTTGTGGCCCAGGATACACCAAGGTCTCCCTGCCCCTCACCGAGTGTGGCCGCTAAGGGATCTCCCTGAGCCATCCAGGCCATGGGTGAGGATGGACAGGCACTATCAGGACACAGCAGAGCTCGCTGTTCAGCAGACACTTAACAAACAACAGGAAATGCATATTTCCCCCACTGAGTAGCTCAGGAACGCTGCTGAGGTCCAAAGTCTAACTGAGCTGCAAGGTACACTGAACCTTATTTGCAGACCTGATTTGTAACAGATGTCATATGCAATGGCCTTACCTCCTCTGCTTCCTGCACGGCAACCAAAGAAAACCCCAGACACACTTAATAGTGTTCACCACCTAGGTCACTGTCTGTGGTGAGTTTTGAGCCACAGCAATATTTAGTGTTGTGGTATATGGAGATGTCCTCACATTGGGGCAAGAGAGCATTTTGCATAGATCTCTAATGCAGAAGTAGAAAGGGAAACACAGGCAGTGCTGATGTTGTTCATCCTATTCTGTTGTTCATATGTTCAGTACTGCACAAATCAAATGAGTTTAGAACAAGGAGATTTACAGAAGATAATTAGGTAGCCAGACTTCCTTAGAAAATATGCTGATACGAGTTATTTGTTAATATGTGTAAGGAAATCTACCTTCTAATTACAATGCTTTCAGGTTTTTCTTCACTGTGTATCAATGCAGTCCAAATATGACAGACAATGAGACGCCTCCAGACTTTGATCTGCCATAGTTAACTGTGGAAATTTCCGATTTTCACATTGTTGGATGTTTTCTTTGTCAAGTAAATGTCTGATGTACCTAGTAAGCATTATATGAAATATAAATATTTTAAAAATAATTAGGAGTTTTACAGATGATTGTAAACTAAAGGCACAGATTGCTCACACAGATTTCCTCACATCATTTCACACGTATATAGCAATACATTCAAGGGGATATGGAAATATATTTCAGTAATATTGAAAAGGATATATTTTAGTGCTCACATCTAGATGTACTCCCTCTGAGCTTTCTACCCATTATATATAGAGTGTACCACCTGGACATTTTAGCTATGAAAAAGATGACAGTACTTCATCCTTTTCAAAACATCTCTGAACTATGTCAAGAAACAGTCCTGGTTCTGCTCAGTTATGTTTTTCAGTCCTGTGGATGATATCTAGCTGGTCTATGAATGCTGATGAAATAAAAATGTGTAGAATATACCATAATTTCAGACATTTGGACCAGCATATGAAATAACTGTTCTCAGAAGATCTCCAAGACTCACACTCTGCAAAGCACTGCCTTTCTCTTATAAACATAACTAGCTCAAGGAAGAATGTATAAACTCTCTCTTCACACACCTTTGCCCTTCTCTTCTTAGCAAAGGCAGAATCTCGGCTTAATGCAGTTATATCTTTTGTGACTACACATCTGCAGCCTTTCAAAAGACAGTTGTTCACTTTTTTTTTTTTTTAGGATCTTCATTTAGGTCCTAAAAAACCCCCACAGACCACAGACTAAATCTTATCTAAATGAAGGCTTTCCTATCAAGGTGGGAAAAGATACTCACTGTATTCCCAACAATGATGTCTTTTTAAACCATCTCTCATTCTAGGAACATTAAGCTATTGCCTCAGTGTCTCTAAGTCACCACAGCACATACCCAGAATATGTCACATCCTGTTTATTGATTTCCTGGAGGCTATCAGAATTGTTCAACTTGTAGTCAACTTGTGCACAGGCATATGTGTTCCAGGTAACATTTATCCTTTTCCTTTTTTCCTTTTCTTTTCTTTTCTTTTCTTTTCTTTTCTTTTCTTTTCTTTTCTTTTCTTTTCTTTTCTTCTCTTTTCTTCTCTTTTCTTCTCTTTTCTTCTCTTTTCTTCTCTTTTCTTCTCTTTTCTTCTCTTTTCTTTTCTTCTCTTTTCTTCTCTTTTCTTCTCTTTTCTTCTCTTTTCTTTTTTCTGCTCTTTTCTTCTATTTTCTTTTACTTCCCTTCCCTTCACCTTCCCTTCCCTTCCTTTCCCTTTCTTTTTCTGAAAAGTCCACTGCTGAGAAATAAAGTGTATGGGCTGACAGGCAGACTACCACTTAATAGGACTTCTAAAGTATTTGCCAATTGCATTAGCTATTCGGGGAAAAAAAAGAAAAAAAATTTTAAAAAGGAAACATTTGTAACATTCTTGAGATTTTATTAAAATTTCAGAAAGTATTGCTTCTTTTTGTTTATGAGCCATTTTGTTTGTTTGTTTTTTTAAAATATATTTTTAACTGCNTGTTTGTTTGTTTTTTTTAAATATATTTTAAAGTGCAGGTGTACTGTTTCATCTGTAAAACAGAGACCAAATCTTACTTACTCTTACATTTCTTCATATTTTTAATGTGTTTTCTTTTTTCTCAGTGGCACATTTAATTTTATTTAAACAAAGAAAAGAGGATGCAAGTAAAGAAATGCCAAGGAAAATAATTACTGTGTTTGATAATTTCTTCATTTAAATTTTCATAAGGCTTTGATATAGATTGGAGGATAGAATAGTTGGTAGAAACCTTACCAGGTCTAATATTTTAAGTGTAGTCTACAAAAAAAAAAAAAAAAAAATTCAGGAGGAACATTGCTGAAAACCACAAAACCACCATAACTAGGAATGCATTCATAACTGTATTGCAATGGGACAGTCACTGCTTTTCCAGATTTTTCAAGGATATTAATAAGCTTATTGGTCAGGTAAGGGCTAACTGGACTCTCCAAAAATTAGAAGTAGCTCCTGAAGAGCAAACCTCATGATAGAGGAAAATACTGTGAAAATACCCACCACTACTGCCTTATGATGATTCGTCAGAATGGCTGGAAAGATACTGACTTTATTTTTCTAAATAAAGTAAAATAAAATCTTACTCAAAGCAGAGAAAAACAAAACAAAACAAAAAACCCACAAGTCTTAAGCTGAAACTGAAGGACATTTTTTGCCCCCCAAGCACAAAAGAAAATGTAAACCATTATTAAAAGGTATGTTTTTCACATTGACTGGGCAACATTACAACGCATAAGGAAATCTTTCCTGAAAGTCAGAAACAGCTGTGACTACAATGCTTATAGTGCATTGCAATGCCCAAGCTTAATTGGAAAACTTACTGTACAAGGCATTAAAAACAGAATCATGAAAGACTTCTTTAGTCAGTGATGTCTGTTCCAATTGTCTTTGTCAAAGACAACATGGGCAGCTCTCTGGCTGACAGCAGTTTGTGCCCAGATTTGTAGCTGATAAGCCACAACATTTGCCATAATGCACCAGAGAAGTAGGCTCTGGTCCAATCAGACATTAATTGTTGGCTCTCAGGAGGAAAAGAGGATTCCTTGAAAGACATCAGTTCTGTGGTTGCAGCTGGGGTTGAGGGGTGTGGGTAACTAGCTCCTTTAACAACTCTATCTCAGGAATTGCTTGTGGGGGTGGTTTGAGGTCCACTTAAAGTCAGCATTCCTCACCAACACCCCCCAACCACCATAAGTGGAAGATTCAAAAGGGACCACACAGAGCCACAGCTCCTTCCTGTTAACAATTAAAATCTACTTGAAAAACATTAAACAATTGGAACTCTTAGCTATGTCATATCTATCTGTTCCCTCACATGAATTATGAGGTGAGCCCTTATTTAGACACATATTTTTGATATCACACTTTCCACACTGTAACATAGACTCCTATTTGTATTTACTCAATGTAGGCTGACTGGCAGCACATGACACAACGCAGATTTTCACGAATATGTTGAGTGCACATGTATTTGGTATGGTAGGGGGAAGAGAGCCCATGGGTCAGTCAGGTACTTGTACAATTAAGAAATAGAAATAATTAATAGCCTTGATACCATTCTTGTCCTCTTGCATTGTGCTGAAAAGTGGATTGGCTAAATCACATGAACCCTGTAGCTGCTTAAACGTGTAGATGCTGCAAGTGGAAACAGAATTACTAGCTATCGGCATCCTTAAGGACTTCATCAGTAGCTCATTAGACTTCCCCATGTCTGTCCTAAAATATTGTCCATGCTTCATGTCCATGAGACATCAGGGGAAAAAATAATCACAGTATACGAGGTAGTGGCCAGAGCAAATTGTTGCAAGTAAAGACTAAAGCAGAAGTTCCCAAGGTCATCTCTCAGGTCCACATCAGCATAGTTCAGGACGGTGCAAAGTAATGGCATCTATCAGACTCTGAGCAGACACCCATGGTTTGAAGGTTTGCAGCAGTGCTGGATGACCTAGATGTCCTCCCTGTTCAATGGGTAGAAGGAAGCAATTCTAAGGTACCATATGGCTCATTTGGAAAGCAGACATAAAAGTAAGTTGGATTGTTCCCATCTTAACTTCACTTATTTTATCTCTGTGACTGCAAAGGAGATACAGAATTATTACCTTAGATCTATGTGTCTAAATTTTAAACAGAACATTAAGAGCTATTAGTTTGGCACAAACTAGGAAATGCAAGCTAAGAAATTATCTTGTTGGTTTGGGGTTTTTTTGTTTATTTGTTTGGGTTTGTTTTTGTTTGTTTGTTTGTTTGTTTGTTTATGAAGTCCTAATGACACCACTTTCTCCCGTAGTTTTGCAAAACCATGGACATCCAAAAATACAATTAGAATACACCATTGTGCGTTGATGTGTTTGCAAAAAGAACAAGGGTTCCAGTTTTGATGTGGAAAAGCCATTTTGAGAAATTTCTGGACTTTTAGGAAGTTTCACAGAATGGAAGGGAAGAAAAGAACTCAAAAATCTGGAAGAAAAGCAAACTGATTCACAAATAACCATAACTAGAAAGCTCTTAGATGCCCAACAAGCTAGGTTAGATCATTGACTACTATTTATGTGTAGCATTTCTAGACTTCAGTGGTAGCACAAGATTTGCTCCAGGTAAGCAGTAGCTGTGCTGTTTCTCAGGTTAATCCCNGGACGTCGGGGGCGGGGAGCAGAGGAGCGTCAGCCATCAGAAGGTGGCACTGTTAGAGCTCCTGCTGAAGGATGGCAGTGGACCTTGGTGAGGACCTATGGTAATCAGTAGAAGGATCGATTTAAGTCAGTATATTAATCATATTCAGCATACAGAAGCAAGGGACGGAGAAAGAAAGAAAGAAAGAAAGAAAGAAAGAAAGAAAGAAAGAAAGAAAGAAAGAAAGAAAGAAAGATATTAAACAGTTAAATTCTTTCAAATTAAAAGTTTCTTTTAAATTTTCTAAAGTTCAAAGTGTTTGAGCCCATTTCTGCATTTTCAAATACAACTATGTAAAGAAACAAAGTATTTCTCTGGAGGTGAAAATGTTTTTGAGGCATTTTGGATCACCTCAGTAGTATGCATTTTATTGTTTATTTATACAAAGTTGGCCACACAACAATCAGGTACAGTATCCAGATGCTCCCATCTGCATTTCTGGACTTCTGCTCCAGTTCTTATGTCACCTGCTGAAAGAAAACATTCAGACTGTCTGAGGCTCGAGCAGGCACTTCTTTGAAGCAGTTACCAGTGCAGCTTCTGACTCCAGTCCTCTGCCAGCACACATTCAACCAGCCTGCAGACATCAGTAGCTGGCTTTCCCCCACTCTGAGGCTTCAAATTAAATTGCTGTTGAGACTCCATGACATAAATTAAGAACAGAAAAAACAGTTTTAAGCTTATGGCTCTGAAGAAATCACCAAACGAGTTCTATCTTGGCAGCCTGCTGCTCACAACTCAGAAAATACGACAGCAAAGCAAATCACATGTCCAGTGTGTGTTTTATAACCCTGTGCAGACTAAGCCATCTTGTAGGCACATGCTTGACTATTTTTAGTGGCTGTGCTCCGGCAAATATGGCAAAGTCCTTTAGCATTGGTGAGTCACTAGGGGCTACTTGAAAAGTAGCAAAGTATTTCAGTTGCTGGAATTTTGACTGAAAATAATAATACCTGGATTTCAGATTTGCTGCACAGATTTGCCAAAGTGCAAATGAAGTCAGCTCTGGCAATGTGATGATTCACTGATTACTGCCTCCAGCCACGAGAGCACAGAATCTGCCTGTGTTTTATTTTCATCACCATTGCTACAGTATCATTTTAAAGGTACACAGTGCATGTCAGTTTTCCAGGGTGTCCATCTGGGAATCAAACATTTCTTCTTCTGTTCCAAGCAGGCACTGTGACATATCCAGAGGACCTATAACTGACACGGCCCATTAGTCACAGAAACATCCCACTAAAATTAGCGGCAGCTTTTCATCTTTATGGGCCTCATGCCTTGGTCCATATGTAGAACATACAGAATGGATTTTTCTTTTCTTGGCATGTAACCCCGTCTTTCCGGTACTTTGGTTCCAGACCTTCATGAGCAATGCAGGTGGCTTTTGTTGCTCCACAGCTCATATTCTTGACAGTTACTGCATCTACACAATACTTCTGGATTCGGCCAGGCTGAAACATTCTTACAAACAGTTACTTAAGATTACCAACATTAGCACATAAATATAATAGCAATTAATAACACTTTGACTTCTCGAAGATCCCTTGTGCTGCTCTGTTGGCTCTATTTCAACAGTACTAGAAAAGTCAGCTGCAAAGACTCCCCTACCTTCATCTTTTTTTAAAATGTCACCTGGTTTGCTTTTGAGGTGTGCAGCAGAGGTACAGGGATAAGCTACTGTGATTTTCACTTTCACATCCCAAGGTTTTTATGAGTCAGTCACGTTTGGGACTGTATCTATTGATTCATCTTTTGTGTCACAGCTGGAGATAGTTCAGATCTGATTTTCAGAGGTGTTGGGCAATTAACAGCTTACATGTGAGTCAAAGGGAACTGTGGCTGTGCTGGATGTGGCTTCTGGTTTATGGAAGAGAGCATGCACGAGAAGCCATTTCAACAGTATTTGCCTCATCTTCATTCAGCGCCTACATTTATAGCAAATAGGCACTTGAATTACTTTTGTGTCATTTATGGCCATTATAAAGTGACTAAAAGATCCAGATAGAAATTTTACATAATTTATATCAGAAAGAATATCTAAGACTTCCCAATCCTACCCTCTTACTTGAGTTTCTTGCTTGCTGCCTCAACATACAGATTTCTCAGGAAATAGTTACTCCAAAATAGGGTCAGGTTGTCAGTGAGATTATTGCGACAGTCCTGATCCTAACCTGATATAGTTAAAAATGTCTTTTCTCACTACAAGGGGAGTGGACTAGACAACCTTTAAAGCTCCCTTCCAACTCAAACAATTCTATGATTCTATGACAATATTTCTTTACCTGACACACAAAATTCCACTTTACCTGTTCAAAAAAGACAACCATGTGCTAGGTTGCCTTATTTGAAGTTACCCAGGCTTATATTACCTTTTTTTTTTTTTAAAAAAAAAAAAAGGAACAACAACAACAACAAAAGTGAACTTCCTGGATAAAACTCAGATGAATGCTTGCAGCTGACTAATAATAGCACAGGTAGCACTTTTGTACCCTACTGTGGAATGAATTATAATGGATACAATGATTGTTCCAATCCAGAAATAGAAAAGGTGATTCATTTTAGTTTGGAACGAAACAGTATTGTGTCATGGTGTTTCTAATAAAAGTCTTTAGGGCTTTTCTCCCTGCAGGCTTCATTGCAATAGTCAGCAGCACTTCTGTTAGCTCATTATCAGCATTGCTGGTAGCACAGGAGGGGCAATTGGTTGCACATTCTGATTATTGTTGTCATTGTGACATTTTATATTAAGACTCCTTTAACAAAAGATTTACAAGCCACATTAGAGACAGCCCATCAGTACAAGATGCTATAGAATAGTACTGCTCCTATTTTTTTTTAGACACCCTGTGAAAAATTTACTAACTATCCTTTAACTCTTTGTAAATGGAACTGGAATATTCAGACGCATATGTTTGAAGAACGTGAGGGATCATTTTGAGGATTTAGTCTGACTTCCCACAGATTGTAGGTCACGGAATCTTGCCAGAGGAGTCCTGCAGTGAGCCAGCAGTTTCCAAAGGAACTACTGCATCTTTCCTAGAAAACTATCCATTTTGAAACTGAAGTTTTTCAGAATTCTGAATTGCTCAAGTTTGTAAAAAAACTGTACTCATGTCATTACGGAGTTTGGTTCTTGAGTAGCTTGCTACAGTAAAGCTCTTCTCACTATTGCAACATTTCTCCTTCTCTCTCTCTTTCACCTCATTTACATTCTGTATTCTATATAAGGTAAAAATAATTACTTAATACTTAGGTTTTGGTAGGATCTGAGCTCCTTCCAAGCTAAGGATCAGTCGTGCTGATGTTAAATGAGCAAATGCTAACCTATCCTTCCAAAAATTACATAAGCAACACCTAGCAGATGGATAAAAACTGTAACGGCTCGGAGGCTAGCCACAGAGAATGGAGGTAAGAAGTAATGGGATACATGCAGCTCTTAGCCATTTACATGCCACATCTCCCCTGAGCTGCACCTGCGGTGGTATATGCCTCTGGCGAGCTCTCTGGAAAGAATCTCTCTCAGAAGGAGATGATGGCCAGGCTGCCTGAATGGTAATTTGAGATAGTGAACTTAAAATAAAACTAAGTTACAATAAGAAAAAATAAAGACAATTTCTCCCCATACCATGTTACAGCATGTGTAGAATCACTGTATCTTAATGATACAGAAGATAATAAAAAGTGTGAGCTCTTCTATACCACTGCTGTTCCTGTACTCATGAGCTCTGCATTATAACCTCAATTTCTTAAGAAACCACTTTGTCTTGCTTTCTCCTTTCCTTGAGAAAGCTGCCTTTACTGAGCTTTTGAGGGTACACACAGTGACCTGACGAAGAAACCCCAGGGTCCTCTTCAGGTTCTCTCACAAAAGAACTTGGATCTCCGCTTGTTTTTCTTGAATTAATGCAACACATTCTGCTTATTTTTTTGCCAGGGTGTTTAGAAACAGTAAAGCTGGGAACTGAAGAGTGCTGGCAGGCTGGGTCATGGCAGTGTGCTTACTGCTATGCTATTCTTCCACCAGCTGGTTCTGCTTCCCTGTAATTTGTTCAGGATTTGTGTCAGGACCTCTAAGTTCACCTTCAGCAAAATATTTATTAATTTTTTTACCCTTTTCTCTCCCTGTGAGAGAAATGTTCCCCCCTCTCTCATTTTTAATTTGCCATTGGATTGGAAACAAATTGGTACCATGTTGGCAGGGAAGGTCTGCTTTCTTCACAGACATATTCCTAGTATTTACTAATTCTTTTCATCATGAAAATGGCAGAAAGGCAGAGGTGAAATCACATGTATTCAAGTAGAACCAGAACCAGATCTAAGACGAAGTGAAGATTCATGCTCTGGGGTTATATATATGGTCTATTCCCACTGACAGTAGTACAGTCCAGGCATCCTATGGCTGGTGACTCTTTGGAGTATTTAAAATGTAAACCACCATTGACAGGTTGTTTAAAAAAATCTTCTTCACAGAATCACAGAATTACAGAACATCATGGGCTGGAAGGGACCTTGAAAGATCATCCAGTCCAACCCCCCGCCAGAGCAGGATCATCTATACCGCATCACACAGGAACATATGCAGGAGGGTTTTGAGTATCTCCAGAGAGGGAGACTCCACAATCCCCCTGGGCAGCCTCTTCCAGTGTCCTTAATTGAAAGATATTGGGTCTACTTACTAACTTACAATTATGTATAACTGTCTAGTTCCTTGCCTCTTAGAAATATTAGACTATTTACCCATTAGATTTAATTTTTCTTTTCCCTAGGTCATCAAGAGGTTCTTAAAGACTCTCCTGATGTAGGGAAACTGCGGTATAAAGATATGTATTGATGAAAATAACAAATAAAGCCTATGTTTAAAATAAGAATTATTTTCACCCCTTAAAAAAAAAAATCTCGTATTTATCACTTTGACACATTTGGAGAGTAACCTTATCTAAATCAAATGATCAATTGTAAAATTGATTTTTTTTTTTAACCTATGAGATAAATTAAGTATTTTAAGTCAGGCAGTGTGTTTAATTTTATAAGAACTAAAATACCTTTTCTTTCATTTTCATTTTGACAAAAAAGTAACAAAAGAAGTAATTTTGAATTGACCTGAAACAATTTTGTTTTTCTAAGTTTAGCAGTGGAAAGATAAGTTATTTAGACAGCACTATTCCTAAATTTAAATGTTGTCCCATTTCCATCAGGCTATCCTTCCTGCCTTAAATGAGCTTTTCATCCTTATATATATATACATTTATAACTGATGAGAGAAATATTGAGTAATCAAAAAAAATCTTAGTCAAAGGTTCAAAATTCCTTTAACTCTTTGACCTTCCTTTCTTGGAAGGAGATCCTATTCGTGTGCATCTTATTCATCATTTCAGTTTATAATGAGATCTTTCTGTTGTTGATGGTGGCCATTTACTGTTGTTTTAAAAATAAAACCTTTCCATTTTAATTTGTTCCATCTCTTGCTGTGTGGGACATTATTTACAGTGATGTGCCTGGCCCTAAATGAGTGCAGGTCAGCTTATGGTAGGAAGAATTGTTGGAAAAAACACAATGAGTTGTTCCGAAAATAAAAAAACTTTACTTTTTTGGTTTTGGTTCTGCCAATGACTGTTTGATACTGAATATATAGGAGTGGGATGTTTACTGACCATTCTACATGTATCTAATATTTTGGTCATGTTGAATAAATCACTTGTGCTCTCTTGGTTCCCAGACAAGTAAATAGTGCTTTTCTGATTCATCTTCTAAAAAGATAGTACTTTGGAGAAGGTATTTGTCAGCCTGAGGACATTGAACACTGTTCTTTTTTTTAATTCCTTCCCCATTTTTCTACTTATAACACCTTTTCTGGCATAAGCATGTGCAGAATAAGCCTTGTGTCATGTGTTATAGGGTACAAAATCTAAAATGCTAAACACGCTAGTGCTCTTTGGGTAACACCTACAATCATAATGAAGTGTTTCTTGGCACACTGTGTGCTATATCTTAAATCACTTTTATACTGAGCTTCACAAGTTTTAGGTCTTTTCCTCATCTCACCTCTATGTTACCATCTGAGAAAGGGGAGTCAGGCCAGGGCAGACAGTCCTTTCCTGAGGCAGTGGGGCTGGGGAAGGTGGTTGCTACCATCAGCCTCAGGAGTTTGTGGTGTTGGGCTGAACTGCCTACACAGGTGCTGCCCAACATTGGTAAAGGAGTATCAGCTCTGCCGGTGAAACTACAGAGGTGGGAGCCTCCTGGCCAGAGCCAAAGAAGGAAACATGAGGAGCACCTGATTGCTGAAATGTCTTTTACCAGCACAACAGGCTCCAGGAAAAAGGGATTTGCAAGAAGGGGGAAAAAAAAAAAGGGGGATTTGTCAAAAGTATAGTACTAAACCACCGATTTGGCAGCGTATTTAGGTCTGTGACCTGCTCCAAGGGTGTAAGGTGCTCCTTGAATGTCAATGGGATTTCTCACGTTGTTAAAATTAGTATGTGCTCCACAGGCTAGTTGGAAAGAGTTGTGCTTTTTTTAAAGGGCAGAGAATGCTTAGAAAGATGTGATAGAATAAAAGAGCAGAAAATTTTGGGGGGAGGAGGGAAATCATAGCACGGGAAAGAAAATCATACATATGTTGATAATTATACCAAGAATTCAATAATTCTGACAGAAATCTGGGGAAAATAATGTGATTGGATGTAATGTGAGTCTGAAATGTATTGGAAACACTGTAAGTTTCTAAAATATGTTAAAAACACCTTGGTTGGGAAGATAATAATATTTTTCCTTGATAATGTTAAAATTAAATGTGACAGATGTGTATTTTAATTGGCCGTGGTGTACTTTGCTTTTTGAACTCTTTACATTTGCTGAATAATGAATATTTTCCTAAACAGCCTGACCATTTGATTGTCCTGACCACCAACAGGCCAAAGCTCCTATTCAAACAAGATAACATGTAATCTTTTCTTTGTTTTAAAATTAACAAATTAAAAGTTACTTTCCATGAGAGAAAGACAGAAAGATCTAAACCTATAATTCAAGGCAGTATGAGAGCGGTAGGTATTATTAAACATTATAGGTGTTACCATCATTTCTTTCCATAGATGTATGATGGCATGTTTGTCAATCATTTGAATACTGCCATTTTATTTCTATTAAACTATTGCTATTATTATTGATTTATCAATGTGAGAGCCACCTTTCTGCAGCTCTTCACAGACAGTATTAATTTTGTTGCTCTGGATAATTCAGTAATGCTGGAAAATATTATTTCATTAATGCAGCTCCAGAAGATAACAGTCTCTGCCTCCTCAGCTTCATGTAACTGATTTAAAACAACTGGACTTTAGTATTAGGATTGCACTGCCAACAGCAGCAAGCTAGGTAGAGCTAGAGGTTAATAAAGCTCCCAGTCCCCTGTGCTGGAGACATGAAACACATCTACAAGGTTTTTCAAGAATGCAGTTAAAGAAAGGGAATATCCATTTGGGAAAAAAAAATATGTATAATGCAGTATATAAAAAATAACAATTATATAATTGTTTTAAAACATTATAGAATACTGTTATTAAGTTAAAGGGGGAAATAAGCTATGGTTAGAAGGAAATATATTAATTTAATTTAAATTATTTTTAAGGTACTGTGATTTAAACAGGAGTATATACAAACATTTGCTTACTCCTTTGATTTAAGTGGTGGCTTCCATTAATTTCTCATGGAAATGGTCTGAAGTCACTGGTGTAAGCTGCAGTAAGGTGAACCATTGCATCCAGGCACACCCTTTCTCCACAGCTCACATTGATAACTTAGTTGACCTTGCATATCTGGGATAGATACTTGTATACGGCATCTGAAATAAAGGAAAATCCAGGACTACAGGTGAGATAAGTTACACAGGATTTGAAATTGTTAGATTCAATCAGTTTATAGTGCAGATGCTGCATTTCAGGGTGAAAAAATGACATTAAAATTTAGATCTGAAAAGCCCTCTCATTGATAAAAATGCTACAGATTTATTTATGGAACAGTCTTCAAAATTGTATTGCGTACACTTATTTGGAATCCTTAATTTCATAAACCCAAAATAATAAGAGTCTAATCTGTAGAGAAAAATCCAGTGCAGGCCAAAAGATATATTAGATAGAATAGGCTTTTTTCTGTTATTTCTATCTGCTGTGACTATGAGAAAAACACAGAATATATCCTTCATATACTGAATTTTAAAATGTCTCTTTCATTTATTAAGGACTACTTCTAAAATGAGCCTTCCTCGTTCTGCCCATCTTCTGATTTACACTCATCTAAACCAGGGACATTCTCAGACAGTTTGGCACAGATAACCAAATATTAGTTATTTATTATCACTTTGGCTTCAGTTTCTTCTCTGAAATGTTTTAGATTGTTTCCTGAAAAATAATCATTTCTCACCTTATCCATTATACACACATAGCTCTTATGTAAGCTCCAGTAAGGACACATATTTCTTCACAAAGTTTTCAGAAAGCTCCATCTGAAGAATCTTATAACTGAAGTCATTTTTATTACCTTAACACTCTCTTCTTCAAGCTGTATCTCTCCAAGGAAAACCTTAAGGCCATTCTAACAAACAAGAGGATCCTGACCCTTTGGAAATCACCTCTGATCTTGGAGCAGATCTTCCATGTTTCACATGGATACAGCTTCCCTCTCAATCTATTTTGGATTTTTTTTACAATCCCCATGTTAGCCAGGAAGTCTGTGAAGCTCGGCTTCTACCAGAACAGTTTTATACCTTATACCTTTGACAGGAACTGCTGGCATTCACCTGCAGGAAGCTGACATGTGATTTAGGAGGGGATAAAACATGTACATGTTTGTTACTTGAATTTTACAGCTCTGCAGGGAACAAAAATCTTTTTTCACAAAGGATTTAAAACTTTGGCTTTACTTTCCCACTTGAAAATTTTAAAAATTCTGGGAAGGGAAATTGCTAGATGAAATTAATTTGGGGTCAATTGAAAGGGCTCAATTTGGCCAAAACCAAAAATCCTTTTAATTTTGACTTTCATATTTATTTTTTTATGTTACATTATAGCATACTGAGCAGCATAAAATATGAGATGCTGGTCCTAATGCTTTAAAGAAAGTCTTGAACATATGGCCCAAATGTAACTGATACCTTGATGTCTAGCTGAGTTTATGGAAACCCTAAAACAACAACTGTAGGAGACATGAAATGAGCTATTCATCCTGATTTGTGTCCAGGAGTGATATTTAATAACATTTAAAATAGCTCATCAAAGCAAGTAAGAAGAAGAATAGGACAAAAGTGTATTGTGAGAGAGAGCTTCATCTGATGCCATGAACACACTATACTTGCTAAAAAATACATTTTTACATAATTATAAATGTCCTTCTACCCTTAGGCTCATATTCTTTTCAAGTCAAGACAAATCAAACCTTCATAAAACACAAAGTTCTGGTAAGGAGAAGTAAAGTGTCAGGAGCTGAATTACTTTAAATCACCAAAACCAGCACAAAACCAGTATGTGCAGTCATACTTAACCACTTGCACCAAGTGCTAAAACATTTTGGTGTATCATCTGGCTGACAACTATTCCATCAGAAGAGCTTTCCACCCCTTCACCACCATCATATTACTGCTGCTTCCCCAAGCATGAAGGAAGATAATCAGGAACATTCAACATCAACGGATCACATGCCACCAGCTCAAATGCTTTTGATGAACAAAAGTGTGCAGATAGTGCATAATGCATTCTGACTTCTGTAAAACTGTTGACATCACCCTGTCCAGTATTTTCATGTGTAGGCTGAGGAAATCTGGGCTAGACAAACTGTCTTCAAGATGGGTTGAGAACTGTCCAAAGCACCTCATTGTAATTAGTGGCTCAATATCAAATTGGCAGCCAGCAAGAAGCAAAATAGTCTAGGTCGATGTTAGAACTGGGACCGTTTGGTATCTTTATTGATGACCTGGGCAGTGAGACAGAATCCACCTTTGTCAAATGTGTGGGCAATTCTTAATTAAATAGGGAAGATGAAGTTTGATACACTCTATAACAGCAGTTACACACCAAAGGGACCCTAAGAAACATGAGGACTAGGATAATAGAATTCTCACAAATTTCAGCAAGGATAATTAACAAGGTTTGTATCTGGAGCAGAGTAAACAGAGGTCAGGGAGTCAATTGTCTGAAAAGCAGCCTTGTTGAAAAGGCCCTTGGGCATCTAGAAAACACTAGTTACACTAATAGCCATCAGTGTGCTCAGGAAACTGCATAATGTGTTAAATCAGGAATGTGGCCAGAGGAAGGGTGGAAGTTACACTTCTATTCAGCAGTGGCATGAAGGCAAAGGATCATTTAATAGCAACTTTCACATCTTTGAAGGAGCTGAATTATAAATTATGATTATAAAATTAGCGGGGCCAAACTACTCTCATTAGTAGAAGATGACTTAACAAAGCACAAGAGCAAAGTTTTGCAGCTTGGGAGGTTCATCTTGGACATTAGGACTTCTTCAACAGTGCAACACTAGTACCCACATCTTGGTGGAAAGTGTGTTCTTGGAGGGTTTCAAGATTCAGCTATATTTAGCTTCAGCTGATGTGATCTACCCTTATAGTCCTGCTTTAACCAGGGTATCATACGAGATGATTCCTGGAGATCCCTTTTAGTTTCTTTGTTTCTTTGATTCTGTGATTTACTATTTCTCTTTCCTTTCCCGGATTTCCCTTTCTTCTCCTCCCTTTCAGCATCTTAGAAAGGTTCAGAAAAATTACCTTCCTAGAGCAATGGCAATGAGCAATCTAAATGCCTTCTTCCTTCCTTCTTTCCCTCCTCCCTTCCTTCCATGCAAATCACTATGACTAACTGGGAATGATTCCATCAAATTTAAGTCCTTCAGGCACTCTCTGTCTTGTGAGAGAAGGAATACACAGTCTGGGCATAATCTTGAGGTGCTAATATCCTAACTCAGTCCCGTTTTATGTAGAATTTGGGCATGACTGCAGACTTTTCTCTGATTAAATGTGCATTTAATTTCTCCATTAAAAAAAAAAAAAAAGGTAAACAAGATATGAATATCATGCTGAAATGACATTTTATGCTCTCAGTTCAATTCGCTTCTAGTGAAACTCCACTAACTGGACAAATGTGACCAAGACATTTACCCAAAAATTAACAACCACCTAGAAACTTCACACAACTTTGTATCTCAACTGGGAAGCAACTGCTGCTATTTAAGATACATATAAGATAAAATTAATGTGGTGGGAAATGCTATCTACATACAATTTCCAGAATAGGCAGATAATAAACAATACAGTGAAACAGGAACGACCAGAGATGTTTGCTCCAACAGGGAATTGGAAGTTGTTAACACAGAGATTCTGAAAATGGGCAGTTCTGGCCTCTGAAGAGACTCTTTTCAGTCTGTGTGGCCTTTGGAATATTTTCATCCAAGAGGAGTTCCCTTGGATGAAATCCTTGGAAAATATTTCCTTTTGATCCCTGGTGTATTACTCCTCTTTTGTAGCCTGTCAAAATTTAAAACTAACTTGACTCCCCTTTGACAGATACAACTTTTACAGTCAGATACAGAATTAACACAGCAGGGATCAAAAAGACCCCAAGAAGTACCACAAATAACCAAAAATGCCAATTGTGTTGGGCAGTGGTAAGATGAAAATCTTGAAGATGTCTAGAAGAGGCATTTCTCATTAGCACCAAATACTTAGACATGGACTATAGAGAGAACCAGCTAGTGGATTTTCACAGAAGAAAACACAGGTCATACAACCTGGGAATCCAGGCCCTAAAGACTGAAATCGTAACAATAGCCCTAAAAATAAATTCCCACAAACTGGCCTAGTCATCAGTGCTGTTTCTTCCCTTAGTGAAGCTGGAGATCTATTGCTGATACAAGTTTCTCTGCCCTGAATCATTTATTTTGGCAGCTCATAAAATATGGAAACTCTAACACTCAATATTCCCCACTGTCTCACGATTACTGTTCAGGGACAGACTCTTTATATCAAACAGAAACTTTAAGATTGTGGCATATTATCAAAACCATAATGAAATTTTGTGCAAGCACAGTAATCAGAGAGGGCTATTTGTCAAGATATACTAGAGAGGAAAACAAAATCCCATAGTAGAAACAGGAGTGCTTGCTCTACCAAGATACTGTGAAAATGAAACAAGGCTCTTTTTTTACCTCCTCTTTAATCAAAACTCAGTATGAAAACAGAAATGTTACCAAATAACTTTTGCTGATTAAAAAAAAAAAAAAAAGTTGGCTGGAAAGGAGCAGTGCATAATTTATACAGAAATAACTTTAAGAGAGGAATTGTTCACATAGATATTTCTGAGTGTGTGATCAGAAGTTCTGGCCCTGGGGGAAGCTCATATTACTGCCACTTCTGGGTTGAGGCTGGATTTGACTCTCTCTCTGAGACAGTCAAAACCTGGGAAGTTGCACAGGGAATGAAGGTGCAGGCAGATCTGATATTACTTAGGAGGTCTCTAGTGAGGCCATGCCTGTGTTTTAACCCCACCTGCTGCTGGAGGTTACCGATTCTACCCACAAAATATCTGTAGAGGTCTAAACTTAACTCAGTGCTTAACGATGAGAGAACTGGACGGGGAGTTACATGCCCTGGGATCTCCTTCTGGTTGTGCCATTGATTTGTGAGCCAATTGCCTACTCAGTAAATCAGGGATAACATTATTAAGTTACTTAAATGGACTATTGGGATGTTAATTACCCAGCACATTTACAATCCGTTTGCCCTTCTAAAAATTAAGCCACTTTGCTGTCTAAATGATGCTTAACACTAAGTGCAAAGATCAAACACTTCAGCTTAAATGTCTCAGTTCTCAGCTGTACAGGCTTTTGTAGCACCATCATATTTTGAAACACCATCCCACTTCTAGAGAAGGAGGGCAATGTCAGGTCAGGATTAAGTTTCAACCAGAGATCTGTAAGGAAGGCCTTAAAAGAAACAGCACTATCTACTGTTATTGCACAGTTGCACGAGCACTAAATTAGTGAATGTGTATGTTCTATGATGAGCAAAGGGCAAAAAAGGTGGGTGGCCATGGGGGTATAAAAGGATACTTTATTTTTTATTGTAAGTACCATCTATCATTAAGGCAGTGCAATGCAAGATTAGTACCTGTCAACAAGACAGCTGGAGGTCTCTTTTTTTGCTGATAAATGCTGAGTGCAGCTGTGCTTGGCACATGCCTGTGCTGTAAACAGGAGTCATGGTTTTAAACATCTTTCCAATTTCCCACTCCTGCTAATTGCTGCTTCTACTTCATCAGGTGTGGTGCATATGCCACATCATGAAATGTATTCAAACCCAAAGAACAAATTAATTCCTAGAGCCATTTAGCCTTGTAGGCACCTGAATTAATTCACCTGTAAGAGATGAAAAAATTAGAAATCGTTAGTTTTAATCACACTGAGACACTCAGAAGTTGCTTTTATTGGTGGATAGCCACAATCTGGTCTCTTCTTCATGTTCTCCACAGTAACATAACTTTTTTCAGCAACTCACAATCTCAAGTGAGGAAGTGACTATCTTGTCTGCCTAGGATGGTATGATGGTCAGGGCACTTGCCAGAAATGCAGTTTCGTTGTCTTTAAGAAAAAAATAGTTTGTGAGTGAAGGACTCTTTTTTCTTAGATTTTACAAAAGGTAACAGCTGGAACTATAATTTCCCAGTTTCAGAGGGTTTGCATCGTAAGTTTATCACAACTAGAACAAACTACTTAGTATTTTCCATTTGTAATAGGTGGCTGCCCCATGGTAGTCCTGTGTTTTTGCCAAATGAAACTGCATGTGTAAAAACTGTCTGAAATATTTACATGAAAGGAGAAAGATGTTACACTAAAATCAAGAGAACAAGTGACAGGAAGTAGAAGACAGAAGTTACATTTTTAGTTTGGGGCACTGCTGAAAGCAAATTCCATCAGCAGAAATATTTGTCACCTTCACTTAGCTATCCTAAAATGTAAAGGTTAATGGATTACAAAAAGGAGCAGAATAAGACAATAGGAAGACAAAACCTCCTTTATCTATGAGGGTTCACCAGCCTGTTGCCCATAAGCAAGATGACTGCAGTGCTATGTTATTTTTCAGGCAACTGATGGTTATGAGAAGTTCATCTAGGCCTTGGCTGTTGCTGTATCACTATACATTGTTCCAGTCGAAAATCTATTACATTCTCCATATAATATGCTCCCAAAATATCTTTGATAGATCTTCATTTCCATTTCATCTACTTAGATTTCTTTCTCTTTTACATCACAAAGACACTTGACTTCCCTTCAGAACCTTCAAAGTGAGATAGCTAGGAATATCCTCCCTACTTTTTGTCCTGAATCCATATCTGCTCTTCTCTTTCCTTGACAAATCTTTTGTTTTACTTCTAACCTCACTAAATTCTGTAAAGGCAACAGTGCTTCTTCAAATCAGTTTCTGATTTGACCTTTCTATCAGCTATATCAGCTTTCACTGTCATTTTCCATATCTTCTTTTTGTGTACGTCCGTCACTTTGAATGTCTTACCAAAGAGACATTTATCCATGATGACAAAATTAGAGACCAGGTTGAAAAGCAAATAGGTCTTTACTAATTTTTTTAAGTATGTGTTATATGCATGTCATATTTATCAAAGCTCTAAGCCTTATGTATAATGATCTCCCCATATATTCCAGGGATGTGCCTTGTGGGCCATTAAAGTAAGTTGTGAACTCACTCAGCCAGAGAGCTAAACTAACTCAAAGTAAATCAGGTCCAGATTTAGTGTGTGCTTACAACTAATGTTGTTGATTTGGAGCTGGCTGCTGTTTAGCTGGCTTGAATGACAGGCAAAGAAAGGCATCTCGTAAGATTTGTTTGACTCAGTGTGAGCATCTACACCATAAAAGTCATCACCTGAACCAGTCATTTAGGTTGTCTTTATAATCAGTTCAGAGAGAGGTCTGCTTCTAGGGAGTAGTTCAGCTAATCCTGAAGTTGTTGCCTTAAAGATCAGACCTTTTGCTTGGTTAAGTCTTATGCATTCCTATTGTCTCCATTAATTGCAAAAAGATCTTATGGTAACTCAACACAGGGGCAGATGTTTGAACTACCTACCTGAAAAGTAGCATGTAGATTCATAGCCTGAACTCAGTTTCAATATGAATCCCTTTTTTGGAGATCTCTTCTTTCTCAACCGAATGCACAAGAAGCCTGTACAAATCCATGTCCAATTTTCCAAATTCAGATAACCATTTCCTTAATGTGGCTATTAATGTATCAGGCATTAAAGGGTTACAGAGCTAGGTCTTAATTTAGAAACAATTTGCTTGAAGAAGCTACCTGCTGATGGTGTACTGGAATAACTTAGAAGGATATTCTTCACCATGGTAACTAGTGCATTTTAAATGCACAGCAATGCAAAATGACATGACTTTTGCTGCAGCTGCAATATCAAAGTGGCAGTTTCCATCACCCTTGGTAGTCACTGCACAATTCCTATCAGAACAGTGCAGCATTGCTGTTGTGCTCTGGCTGGCCATTATATCACCACTTCATTAACAATATGTGATATATATGAAAGTTACTTACTTTAATTTCCATAGTATTTGGTAACTTGCCATAGAAACTATTTTGAAAGATTCACAGATTTATCTCTGCAAATAATCAGATTACTTCCGCTAGTGCTGCCCAAGGAAATATTACACATAAACCTGGAAGTATTAATTCCTTTAAAATTTTCCTTCACAGTGTTTTACTGATCTTTTTCTTGTCATTGCACCACTATGAAACATCTGTGTTTTTCTGTCAGCTCACCATCAGTTCCCATTTGAAAAGTCTGTAAATTTTGTGCTCCTCTAAAATCTATAGATAATTGATTCCAGGAGTGTATGTCCACAGCAAATTGCATAGCTGCAGTTCCACTTCATTTAATAATATACAGTTCTTTGTTAGGTAGAGATCAAAGGATATAATTTTATTAAGTTTTATTTGCCAGATTGGAAAAGAATGGGCTTTCTTCTTCTTTTTTCATTTTTTTTTTAACCTTAAAAAAAAGGCATGCAAAGTGTTCTTCCTATAGAGTGTAAAACAAAATCTAAAAGCAATTCATAAGTATCTTGAAGTAATTTTCAATCAATGGCCTTAATGCATACTGCATTCAAAAGATGTTTACCATTTCTAGAGAAAAGTGCCATTCCTGA
Organism: Psilopogon haemacephalus; assembly: GCA_013396835.1. Taxonomy (NCBI): domain Eukaryota; kingdom Metazoa; phylum Chordata; class Aves; order Piciformes; family Megalaimidae; genus Psilopogon; species Psilopogon haemacephalus. Next base: position 242,060 of record VWZI01001529.1, on the reverse strand, counting down.
AAAACAGTGAAGAACAAATCCTTGGAAATACAGAAGAAAGCAATTACTTGCTACAATGTATAGATTAGAAGAAAAAGAGAGAGATGGAAAAGAGAGGTTATGTTTAATTCTGTGTCACATTTCCATTCCTCTGTACTTTATGCATTTGAAAAACGTTTTTGTTAACCTATGACTATCAGGACTACCAATTCAATCGTTTGTAAGTACTTGAAGGATAAGGTCTTGGCTGTGTAGAAAATTATATTATTCAAGTGTTATTCATTATGTCTAGAAACATGAAGCAGTGAAATATCTACCTGCATCACTGCAACAAAAGTATGGTACTTGTGCCTATGTGAGACATATACTTCAGTGGCATTGGTTTCAGAGTGTCCTAAAAAATTCAAAGAATCATGGAATCATAGAATCAGTCAGGGTTGGAAGGGACCACAAGGATCATTTAGTTCCAACCCGTCTGCCATGCCCAGGGACACCCAACCCTAGATTAGGCTGGACTGAGCCTCATCCAGCATGGCCTTAAACACCTCCAGGGAAGTGGCCTCAGCCACCTCCCTGATCAACCCATTCCAGGGCCTCACCACTCTCATGGTGAAGAACTTCCTCTTCACGTCCAGTCTGAATCTCCCCATCTCCAGCTTTGCACCATTCTCCCTAGTCCTGTCACCACCTGATAGCCTAAAAAGTCCCTCCCCTGCTTTTCTGTAGGCCCCCTTCAAATACTGGAAGCCCACAATAAGGTCACCTCAAAGCCTCCTCTTCTCCAAACTGAACAGCTCCAACACTTTCAGTCTGTCCTCATAGCAGAGGTGCTCCAGCCCTCTGGTCATCCTCATGGCCCTTCTCTGGACATACTCCAGCATGTCCACATCCCTCTTGTAATAAAGGCTCCAGAACTGGACGCAGTACTCCAGGTGGGGTCTCACCAGGTCAGAGTAGAGGGGGAGAATCACCTCACTTGCTCTACTGGCCACAATTCTCCTGCTGTATCCCAGCACCCGGTTGGCTTTCTGGGCTGCAAGTGCGCCCTGCTGGCTCATGTTGAGCTTCTCGTCCACCGGCACCCCCAAGTTCCTCTCTGCAGGGCTGCTCTCCAGCCAGGCACTGCCCAGCCTGCATTTGTGCTTGGGATTGCCTTGACTCAGATTCAGGACCTTGCACTTGGCCTTGTTGAAACTCCTGAGGTTGGCTTGTGGCCACCTCTGCAGCCTGCCCAGGTCCCTCTAGATGCCATCCCTGCCCTCCAGCATGTCTGCTGCACCACAAAGCTTGGTGTCATCAGCAGACTTGCTGAGGGTGCACCCAATGCCTTTGTCCATGTCACCCACAAAGATGTTGAACAAGACTGGTCCCAGGACTGATCCCTAAGGGACTCTGCTTGTCACTGGTCTCCACTCGGACATGGACCTATTGACAGCCAGTCTTAGGGTGTGGCCATCAAGCCAGTTCTTTATCCATCTGGTGGTCCATCCATCAAGCCCATATTTCACCAGCTTGGAGACCAGGATGTGGTGTGGGACAGTGTCAAAGGCTTTGCTCCGGTCCAGGTAAATGCCATCATCTATTGATGTTGTGACCTGTTCATAGAAGGCCACCAGGTTTGTCAGGCAGGATCTGCCCTGGGTGAAGCCATGCTGATTGGACCCAATCACCTCTTCAAAGAGCTTCTTCTCTGACTGAAATATCTTTTTTTTTTTTTGTTGGTTGTTTTTTAGAAATTAAGAAATAACACTTCCATGAGTTTCTGAGTTAAATTTTTTGCTGAAAATGTTTAAAAAATAGTGAACAGTTTCACTTCTGAAGAAATCAGAAAATGAAGCAAGACAAGGAAAGATGAAGATGCTTCAGATCAAGCTGGCGAAGAGATGAGAATAGATTAAATGGAAAAATCAAAACAGGATGTCCTGGAAGTAGCTGCCAATAGCAGCAAAATTTTATTTTGGAACAGACAATTCCTCATATTTTCTTTGATACTTTATTACTTGTGTTTTAACTTTTGGGGGGCCTGTGTATTTGTTTCTGCTTGAAAGTTTAGTGAAGATAGAAAGCAGAGTTCAGTCTTTCTTCACTGGAAATTAAGTGGTTTTGGAATGTGCAATAATCTGAAAAAAAATTGACAGTAATGCATACCATGAAGCAGCTTAAATAGTTTTGGATACTGGAGTGTATCAATGGACAGAAGTTGTTTATTATTCTGTGTGGTACAACAGCACACTATATGATACAATCATAAATTTTGTACCTTTAGTTTCATTAAGATGAGGGTTGTGTCCCGAGTATGTAGAGTTAAGAAATGGGACTAATTATTGTACAATGGAGCAGTATAATTAGAACAGATTATAGTTGCTTGACTAAGAGTTTTAAAACAAACAAATAAACAAAAAAGCCAACAAATAAATCCTAATGAAGTGCAAATGTTTGGAAAACAAATTGGCTTTTGCAATTCTGTGTTGAAAATTCTAAACAATATGAAGAAATTTTAAGTGAAAATTTTGACATTTTAGATTTCTTTGTATTGAGATGACTTCTTAAAATATTTTTCAAGTAGTTCAAAATTCAAGATCTGAATGATTTCTCAATATTAACTAAAGAAATTGTTCAAAATTAAATATGATAAAAGAATCAATTTAATGTATTTTTTAAAAAGTAAGAAAAAATATCTTTTAAGATGAAAAAATTTCTAATAGTGGAATTTCCATACATTCTTGTAATAAATTTCTAATAACTGCATGGAACTAAAAATAAACATTGAAAGCAAGAGTTGTTTTAGAAAATGTGCATGAGAATCTCTATTTTTCTGAATAAAAGGAGGATAATTGCACCAAAACTTGGAGATAATCACACTCATTTAGATGTGGTTAAGTTGTTTGAGTTGTTGCTACTTAATATAAGTAAATGTATTTGACATGAACCTATTACAATATTGATTTTCTATCTTTAAGGTTTATTTTGACAATATATTTTGGTTTGCGTGCATGATGAACTGAGAAACAGTATTCTGGATTAATTCCTACTCACTGTAAAAATTTAACTCAGGGTGCTTGCTGTGTATGTGGCTTTAGGATCACAGTTACTAAGTTCACTCTGTTTCGAAAGAAGACAGGTAGGAACAAGCCACCAGAAGGAGGTTGAACCCATAGTAGGCCTGTACCAAAGTATCACATAAAACAGAAGGAGGGGGGAGGATTAAACGGGGGGGAAAAGCACATAAACTGTCATTATTGTTGTGTTGTAAATCTCTGGTGTACATGAACATTGTGTTCTGATGTCATCTCTAAAAGGTTATATCAACCTAGCAGAAGAGATGGAAGATAAAGATTATTATTATTTGTGTGGAACAGCTTCCACCAAAGCAAGTAATTCAGCTTAGAGTCTTCAGCCTGAAGATCTTGCAGAGGTATGTAGGATTACAGCCCTCAGAGAAGCAGAACTGGAAAGAGGTGGTCACTGTCTCATTTTGGCTTGGGGTTGTTGTTTTTTTTCTCAACAGTGGGTTTCATCAAATGAGATATAGAAGAATTCAAAAGAAATGTAGTGGGTAGCTAACACTGAGAAATTAAATAGCAGAACTCATTGCCTTGGGGTGCAGGAAAGGGTTAAAGGAGACTGGCAATATTTATGACATAAAATCAATTCAAAGCCTGCTGTCCAATATGGAACTTTGAACATTGTAGATGTTTAGTCTGACCCATTCACACGCTTCTTGTTTTGTTTTTCTGAATGGGTCTTTGTGAGCCATCACTGAAGGACATAGCAAGCTTGAGCTCTGGCCAGTTATGCCAGCAATGTTTCTAAAGGTGGTGTGAAGGTTTCAAAGTATTGCCTAGCCTCATTCAGGAAATCTGTGGTGTACCAGGGCAACACAGTCCAAGTCTACAGGTAGCAACAAATTATATCCATCATGTCTAAACAACTTTTTTTCAACTTACACAGATTTACTCTGAAGTTCAAACAGTTATTCACTGAAAATCCTGGAGGAGGGCACTTGCAATCACTTGTAGGATTTGTTCTACTGCATGGCTATACGAGACACTTCAGCTGACTCGTGGGCACAAATATAATTTCTGAATTGCATGTATATATGTCTATGTTATCATATTCTTTCACTGTGAAAGCAGTAACTACTGTATGTGGTAAAATGATATATTGTTGTCCGCAAAATGTCTTTGGCAACAGGATGTTCACTAGCCTTGGAATTTTGCCTTGTATAAATATTTTTAATCTACTCCATGTAGGCATATTTTGGCTGCAAAATAAAGGTTTTTGGAGATTAATATATCCAGGCTCAGTTCTGCTTATACATCCCACATACATCAAGGTTTTATTGAGCTCTGCATCTAGAAACTTTGTGTAGCAGCTGGTTTAAGGGCTTTTTTGTTGTTGTTGTTGTTTTACTTTGCCTGCTTTATTCAAAGGAGGATTATGACTATATCCTATTTTTATATTCTATAAATGTAGTAATTTAATCTACAGATATATTTTCATTCTTCAGATGTAACCTATATAAAGCATGGTCAAATTTATGGTCATTGCTTTTCCTGTAAAGAATATTATTGGACTTTTTTCAAATGTCGACATTTTCCCAAGAAAAGTACCAATAACTATTTATCAATGAATAATGAATATAACAATTATTTGACAGTATCAAGTACCTTTCAGCTGAGAATCTCAAAGCTCTTTCCACTATTTATTAATCCTCATTATGCCCCTGGGAGGTATCTTTTACTAGTCTGTTTTACTGGCATAGCAGCTGGGGTGCAGAGACGTTCCATGCCTGGTTACAAGCCTGAGAGTAACACCAGTCACAAGTGAAACCACAGCCTAGAACTTCTGCCTCACCACTGCTCAGTGAAGCAGTAGGATCTCTTGCTTTTAAAATTTTCTGGGGGGAAAAAATATAAAGGAAGTCTGAGATGGATATTTTGACCATGTGTACTTTGCCAGCTGTTTTCCAAGAGAAAATGGTACATATACATAAGCATACCCACATATTTCACCAAGTTTACTAGGTTACATTTCTGCTGCACTGAGCATGATGCTGGTTTACCCAGATTGTCAGTTTCATTCTGGAGATGGCAATAGTGGATTCCCCCATACCTCAAGCCTTTCTGCCTGACCACAGACAGCCCAAGTGTGAGGCTCACTACAGGAAAACGAAATTGCTTCTGGTGAAGGGGTGAAACAACACACAGGAGAGAGGGAATGTTTCTCTAATTCAAATATCAACAGTTCTACCGTGAATACAGGAATAGCTTTCAGATGGACCACGGACATTCACATCTTTGTCCAATTTCTACCTCAATCTGGATGTGATAAGATGTCCAAAAAAGCCAGTGCAGAATACAATTTAGCAGCTGCCCTAAGTGCTTTTAGTTTAAGTCAAACCTCATTTGAACAAAAAATGTGTTTCCTCACTTCTTACAGAGCTGGAAGCCGTTGCTCACACCGGTTGTATATGCTTTCCTTCATGTGGCACTGTATACATTTCATGTGCAATACAAGTAATATTAGTTGAAAGAGACTGTGAGATGTTTTATTTACACTCGCTACCACATGAGTTTTTCAGAACTTTGCTGGGACAATTAGTCTATTATTTCTGTAAGCTTGCATCTCATTACAGAGGACCAGACTGTCCTCTCTAACACAGACACACATACTGCCTCTAATTGGAAATGAGAGGCTGACACCAACACCAGGCTCTGCACCTTCCAGACTGGCTCAATGGCCTTGGCAATGTGTGACTGCGAGAATGCAGGGGTGGAGGTGATCTCTCTTCTCTCCCACTCTCTTGTCCCAGAAATCATCAGAAAACTACAAGCATCTATTTTATGCTTTCAGCAAACATTTGATGAAAATCAGTGCTACAGTAACAAGGTTGGAGAAGCTACAGCAGAGACTAGCCACAAGTTTCTATAAATGCAGTGAAATGCAGAATGGCAAATATGGCAGAATCATTGCTCAAGTAGCTGGTGGTGCTGGTTGAAAATGTAATGGTGACCAAGAGATGATGTCTTTCAGAAAGGTGAGATGCTACCTGTCCTTAGCTTGACATTGCCATCATGTTATTGGGCATTACTCAAAATCTGTTGCTGTGCCATTGTTATAATCTAATGTATCCACTAAACTGAACACTGAAACAACACGTGATGTGTTTACACTGAATCTGGAACCTCTAATGAAAAGAGCCTCACTTATACATCTTTACTGAAGAAATTATGGACAGTTGTACTGAGTTGTTCATCACTGCCATAAATCTCCTTCTATTCTGTCTGAATGTGGAAAGCAATTCACTGCTTTCCTTTCCAAAACGTGTATTAAATACAGGAATGCTACATCATACACTGCATTTTTTTCCCTCTGACAGAGAAAATAAACTAAAATCTTTCAACTTCTTTTCAGAAATCACATTTAAAAAAATTTGCTCTCATCATGTTTAATTTTCACTATCTTGAGCATACCTATGTCATTCTTGAAACCTAGACATCATCACATTATTTGATCTAAAATCTGTGACATCTTATGTATGGCTTTCTGCTTTACTTTTCCCAGACCAAGACTTGCAAAAGCATCAAATTGTTGACTGATAAGAAGTACAAGATTCACTCTAGCCTCCGAGCTGCTTTCTGATCTACTGCTATGATTCAGAATCATGGATTTTTAAATTTTTTTTTTTTACCCTATGGCAACCTTAAGGTACACCCATTCAAATCAGCTGTTTTTTTAGGGGTCAGAGAAATATTATCTTCCCTTAAGGAATGATCTTGAAAATTTTCACATTCCCAAGAGACTCCCTTTTCTCTTCCTGCAGTTTCCCAAAGAAGGGAAATCATCTGGCCCATGAAATGGATGCTATTTTATGAATAGTTAGCTTCACGTGTTTACAATGTGTTAATGATAGTAAAGCATAGGAAGTCTTTAACCTAATGCTATTGCAGACTGAGCCACTGTATACATAGAGACATTTTTCTTCTTGCCACTGCTTTTTTAGAAAGCAATTTTCCCTCTAACTCATTTCTACCTTAACATCACCTTCAAACTGCAGGTCTCTCCAACAGACTTGAAACATTTCCAAACAGAGACAACCATCTCTAGAAAAAGTAATTTCCAAGTCTTGCCACAGAATAGCTTCTCTTCCCAAAAGAGAAGTTATAGCAATATCATATAACTTCATGTGACCACTGCTAGCTTTTTAATGACAGCCACTCCTATACACTGGAGACATTGGAAGTGTTGGTGGTAGCTCTCCTCCTTGATCTCCATGTCTTTGTTCCTTTCTACCTCTGTTTTACCACCAGAGATGATGGAACTAATGCCCTCGCACTCCTGTGGTGTGATAATATGAAATGAAAATCCTCTGTCTTGCCTCTCAGCCCTTTCTGGATACATTCCTTCACTTATTTCACCCTTCAGGATGTTATAACATTTGATCTTTCACAGTTTTATTTATTATGTGACAGTGCTGGCTTTGCTCCTTTGGCTGCACAGGATACACATTTTGCATCCCAGGAGTCACCAAGGATCGTGTGAATGTCCTAGTAACAGAGAAGGCAAAAAGTCCAAGTTTTAAGTGAAAAAAATGAGAATCAAACTCTTAAAAGCCTGTTTTATACTCAGAATCCTCCAGCTAGCATATCAATGGTCCTGGCTGGAGCCTGTTAGTAAAACGCTCTGATACTTTGTTCAACAGGAAAGGTTCAGAATAACACTATCTTTTTGTATATACATGTGTGTTGGAACAGTGCATACTTCTGTGGTTTAGGTAGTCATGTTTGACATGATCCATAATAATTAGCAAAGCCTTGTTGACCTATAGCACCCTTAACTGAAAAGCAGGGTGTGTGAATTGCTCCTTGAGGAATATTCACCCTTAATGTAATTTCATTAACTTCATGCCCTTGAGATTTATACTGATATCTACCACTAACATCAAAGGGTTTGGCTAATTAAAATGGAGAATAAAAATTACCGTTTTCCATCCCTTAAAATTCCATTCAGGCCAGAAGGGAAATCCCCTGTGGTTTTTATTGTCCCTTCCCATAAGGATAAACAACCTTTTCTGAGAGCTCTTGTTTTTACCCACTGTGACAGTTAAATGGACACTGCTGGGTTGAAAGTAATGCTCCCAGTTTTGACTCTTTCTTGCACTAATATAAATCACTAATAGCTCCACTGCAGCAAAAGGAATTACAATGGTAAAAAAATATCAGTATAAGTGGGAAGATAAACAGTCCCCCATATTTACAGCAAATGAAACAGCACTATGTGTGTGATACCTATTATCTGTCAGATACCAAGAACAACGGACAGAGGCATTGGGTGCACGCTCAGCAAGTCTACTGATGACACCAAGCTTTGTGGTGCAGCAGACATGCTGGAGGGCAGGGATGGCATCTAGAGGGACCTGGGCAGGCTGCAGAGGTGGCCACAAGCCAACCTCAGGAGTTTCAACAAAGCCAAGTGCAAGGTCCTGAATCTGAGTCAAGGCAATCCCAAGCACAAATGCAGGCTGGGCAGTGCCTGGCTGGAGAGCAGCCCTGCAGAGAGGAACTTGGGGGTGCCGGTGGACGAGAAGCTCAACATGAGCCAGCAGTGCGCACTTGCAGCCCAGAAAGCCAACCGGATGCTGGGATACAGCAGGAGAATTGTGGCCAGTAGAGCAAGTGAGGTGATTCTCCCCCTCTACTCCGACCTGGTGAGACCCCACCTGGAGTACCGCGTCCAGTTCTGGAGCCCCTATTACAAGAGGGATGTGGACATGCTGGAGTATGTCCAGAGAAGGGCCATGAGGATGACCAGAGGGCTGGAGCACCTCTGCTATGAGGACAGACTGAAAGTGTTGGAGCTGTTCAGTTTGGAGAAGAGGAGGCTTTGAGGTGACCTTATTGTGGGCTTCCAGTATTTGAAGGGGGCCTACAGAAAAGCAGGGGAGGGACTTTTTAGGCTATCAGGTGGTGACAGGACTAGGGAGAATGGAGCAAAGCTGGAGGTGGGGAGATTCAGACTGGACGTGAAGAGGAAGTTCTTCACCATGAGAGTGGTGAGGCCCTGGAATGGGTTGCTCAGGGGGCTGGTTGGGGCCACTTCCCTGGAGATGTTTAAGGCCAGGCTGGATGAGGCTGTGGGCATGATCCTTGTGGTCCCTTCAAACCCTGACTGATTCTATGATTCTATAACTGTACTTGTTCTTAAAATGTAATTTTCTTATCAGTTTTTGTGATGTTTAACTCAACATTTGCATAAATGTACAAATTTTATATACAGACTTAAACTAGATGTTAGAAAGAAGTTCTTTACAGTCAGGCTGGTGAAACACTGGAAAGGGTTGCTCAGGGAAATTGTGGATGGTCCCTTCCTGGAGGTGTTCAAGGCTAGGTTGGATGAAGCCCTGATCAACCTGTTCTAGTGGGAAGTGTCTCTGCCTATGGCAGAAGGTTGGAACTAGATGATCTTTGAGGTTCCTTCCAACCTAAACCATTCTATGATTCTATGATTGTGCTCTCAGCACATATGATAAAAAAATATTTCGACTAGTTTAGTATAACACTATTGTAAACAGTAATATCAGGTAATTTTTCTACTATGACATTAAGTATTCTGCTACATTAAAGAGTGGAACGCCACTACATGTTCCTGTTCCAAATAACATTTTGGTGTTAAAATCTGAGCAGATTATGTGAAATTTTGGGAAATACATGTGTACCATTCCAATAACATTTCCAGGTCATCAACTATATGAGGATAATTTGAGATTTTACTTTCATGGCAAAATACCTTTATTTAAAAGTATTATAAATAACAACAATGCCTTTTAGAGAACTAGAACTGTCAAAACGACCCATGGAAAAGAAAATCCATATTAAAAATTTGTTTGTCATAATGGAGATACTGTTTTAAAATTTTCATCATTAAATAATTCTTGGAAGCTCACTCTACAAACTGCAGCCAAGATTTGCACACCACCCGGCCCCACCAACACTTGAAAGGGTCATGACCTGTGAAGACTGGGTCAGTCCTATCAACACGAACCTTAGAAGAATAAGCAGTTTCTGGTCCAACAACAACCTGTGCTGAGGCTGACAGGAACATGGTGGATTTCCAGCAGGACCTTGTTTGTATTTCATCAAAACTTCATCAGACCTGACACATTCCTACAAAATACTTCTGTTTCCCCATGTTGGCAATTTACAACAAAAGAAGTGTTTGATCGCTGGCTCCCAACCAGCTCTGTTCTAAAGCTCTCTGTACAACCTGGTCCATAAACAGTAACAGGTTATTTCCAGCAGTTTACACCTGACTGGCACATACTCAGCTCTCTCTCACTATCCAAACTATTCCTCCAGGCACTTTTGTTTACACACATATCCTTTCGATAAGAGCATAATTTAGTCTCACTAAGAAAATATATCAGTGGTCACTGATCAATGTAATATACTTTAGAGACTAAAACAGATTAAAGTGAGCCTATTAATACCAGAAAATACCAATCAATATTTGAACTGTTTATCTATATATATGCTAGAAGTGCATTAGCAAAATAGCAGCTTATATACAAAGCAGCCCATTGTACCCATGTTGGTCCATTTTTCTTCAGCCTACAGCTGTGCACGTAGCCCCACTGGTTGTAAAATGCCAAAACACTGCTCCTGACAGATCACACCTGCTTCGAATAACACATCTCACCCCACACTAATCTGCAACTATAGGCCGGTTTTAATGATTTTAAAATGCTGGTATTAACTCTTAATGCTCAACTGGTTTTTATGGAAGCGGCAGAGTCCATTTCGTCTAGTTTTAATACAATCCCAATAAAACAGCTGGGAAATTACAGTGCCAGGGAAAAAGACATTCAAATCCACCATTTCCCCTACCGTAATAATATTCAGTTTGACAAAGTCGGATAGTAAAGCAGATTGTAGCACTTTGGGGCTTTTTATACATATATTTAATTATATTGTTAAGTTCCCCATTTGAAAGCAATTAAAAAAATACTTTCAGCTCAAGATTATAAAACTACCCACTTCTGATTTCAGCCTGACATTTTTATTGGTAATCTGAGTTATAACATGCTGAGGTTCATTCCTCATTGATTGGCTGCTGAGCTTTCTGCCAGAGTTTTATAGCTTTATGGGAAAGTACAGTATTTAAAACTCCTTTAAATTCATGGGCTACTCCTGCTTCTGAAAAAGCTTCTCTTGACTTTTCAGAAATGCATAACGAGAACCCATGTTTACTTAAAAACATCTGCTTTGTCCTTTTCAATGTAATATAAAAAGGGGGCTGTTTCCCATGCTTTCCTTTTACCTTTGTGTCACACTATCCTTGGGGCCAAACCTGGCTCCACCTTTATCTCAATACAGCTAGCTGAGTTGTGTGGTGAAACGGGGTGCGAAACAGGCATCCAAGGGGAGGGGCTCACATACCAATTATACTATATACTACAGTCCTGTAGGACTTTGACCTAGCTCTTAGCTACAACTTAACAAGGAAAGGATGTGAGCAAACAGTAGGCAGGAGAGCTCATTGCCTGGGCTTCTTGTTGGTTTCCCATCCGCAAATAAAAAACAGCATAAAGACCATTGGAAAAATCATACAAATCAGAAAAGCTCATTTTACAATCTTCTAGGAAAATGCAGATCACGTACTGCTAGTAAGTGCAAAGAGCTGCACTTTACACTGGAGATAGAGATTAAAAAGTACACTGAAATGACTCTGGTATTTCAGTTCTTCTGTTATTCTCTTCAGAGCTATTTCTGGGTTAGGATTTTTTCTTTATTCAGCATGTAGTCATCTCCTCATTGGAGGCATGGGTTAGTGTGCATGGAGAGGATGGAGGGTGCAGGGCTGCTTACCCACCTCACTGTGGACAGAAGACTGCCCAAAGGCTCTAGTAGCCAGGGAGCAGCTTGGTGGATCAGTTACCATCCTGGTCCCAAGTTGCTCCCTGTGTTGTGTCATGCTTGTACAAGCCTCTTTCAGCATTTGAAATTATGTGAGTGAGAGGTTTAAAATTGGTATGAGTGAAGCACTAGCTCAAGTTAGTACAGACTTCTGTATCATCTGTACTAATGTGATCTCAGTGCCAAGCACTTGACTGTTTCTGGTAAATACAATATCTTGTGCAATGCTACAGACTTGGAGAAGAGTGGCTGCAAAGTTGTCCAGTAGAGAAAGACCTGTTGGTGTTGATTAACAGCCAGCAGAATATGAGCTGGCAGTGTGCTCAGCTGGCCAAGAAGGTCAACAGCATCCTGACCTGTGTCAGGAATAGTGTGACAAGCAGGACCACAACCAGGGAAGTGATTGTAGTGACTGTGCCCCTGTACTCAACACTGGTGAAGCCACACCTTGAGCACTGTGTTCAGTTTTGGGGCCCCCACTACAGAAAAGACATTGAGGTGCTCAAGTGAGTCCAGAGAAGGGCAATGAAGTTGATGAATGTTCTGGAGGACAGGTCCTACAAGGAGTGACTGAGGGAACTAGGGTTGTTTAGCCTGGAGAAAAGGAGGCTGAGAAGAGACCTTCTAGCTCCCTACAGCTCCCTGACAGAAGTTTGCAGCAAGGTGAGTGTTCTCTTCTCCCAAGTAACAAATAATAGGATGAGATTAAATAGCCTCAAGTTTCACCAGGGGAGGTTTAGACTGGATATTAGAAGAAATGTCTTCAGTGAAAGGTGCTTGAATCACCATCCTCGGAGGTGTTTGAAAGATGCATATATATGTATTAGAATTAGATAATGATGATCTTAAAGGTCTTTTCCAACCAAAGTGATTCTATGATTGTAAGAGCGGCTACTGATGATAAACGCTGTGTTTTGGTGAATAGAGCAAGTCATGTAGATTCTAAGCCACTATCTACAAATAAGGATCATCATACCAGGCTTTCAAAACACACTTTTAATGCCTGTTAGCCAGAAACTGCTACCTCATATTCACCCGCACTGATGCAGGCTGAACCTCGGCAACAATTTTTCCCCCACAGAAATGCAAGTTTGTTTTTCCAGAACCATTTCTAAGAAAGAAATGATTCGCAGCTAAGTCTCTCCCAAACTTAACACTGTACTTAGTGAAGGAACATAGAATGCATGAAAGCATAACAGTAAGAAGCTGTTTATACCCTTTAATATTATAACTCAGCTTTTGTCATAAATCTCTTTCCTTCATTGCACATACCTCCAGCATGAACTCATGCTCCTTTTGATTTCCTTCTTTATTACCCTTAGCCAACTGAGTGATGTGTGAGTTCCTGTCATGGTGCTGACTCTATTACAAAGTGCAAAGGTAATTTACATCACAGGGCTAGCAGGGCAACCTATAGCACCGTGCTTGTGAGGTGTGCAACTTCAACAAGGCTCTGTCTTTTATGGATGATGGAGAGCAATATTTTTTTAAAAAACAAATTATAAATTTCTCTGCATGGTCACAGGCAAGTCCTTGAGGTGGAAAGTGGATTTACACTTGGCCCACCAGCAGCATCATGAAGAGTCAGCATCTTTCCAGTGAAAAGTCCCAAGAGCACAGTCTAAGCCACCCTATCCCTGACTGCATTACTCTGGCTCATCGTGGGGGAATCAGAGAACTGACAGGGAACAGAAAATTCATGTTTCTTTGCTGAAGGGGTTCACTGTAAACCAAGACTCCCTAGAGTCAGAGCTGTAATTTTCACACAGCTCTATACCCTGAACTACTTGGAAATATTCATTCGGTTTGGATATAAACAAACCTTCACTCTATCTGAGTTCAGGCAGGGGCAAAAGCTCTCCCAGAAGCACAGACAGGGTCGGTCTTCAGAGGGTCAGCAGGAAGCAAATCCTTTCCAGGTGGCATTCAGCATATACTCACAATACCAATAGAAGCAACTAATTTCAGAGGCCAGTCACCCTACACTCTCTTTATAGTCATTAAGGAGAGATATGCACCTCAAAAAAGCAGTTTGGAGAATCCTAGTTAGGCTCATAGTGTGTTCTGTGCTTTGAAGAAAACTCGCCTTTCACGGTGGTATATAAACTTTACTCCTACCTGAGATAAGGACCCACAGTTTGCCAGGATGAATGCACCCATCTGCTTCTCTTCACAACTCTGAGACTGGAAAACCCCAAACCTGACAGTGGCTGGGGACACATGGGCAACATTAACCTTGTCTCAGACCCTCAGACAAACAAGCATAGTAACATGTACTCCATCATCTGTCAGTTTTGATTCAAAATACTGCAAGACACACCCCGATGCCCCAAATTTTATAAGCACCAGGAAATATGTGTTTTCTTTTGGAAAAGTCATTTTTATAAGCACCCCTACAATTCTGTCCCAAGCCCTCTTCTGACAAATCTCCTTCTGACCCTGCTTTGCAGAGAGAGAAAATTTTATTGCTCTCTTCACACAGAGCAATGGGAAGGGAGGAAACTTTCTTACTTTCACATACATCACCCACATTTATTATGTGTGATAGTCCTATTTTCCTTTTTTAAGAAGTTCAGCAAAATGTCAGGCAACAGTGGTGTATGGGAGCCCTCATGCCATTTCTGCACCACATTGAAAAGATTTTTCCTGTATCTTCCTGTGTCTCATGGGCAAACAGTTTTCAGGATTCAATGGAAATGCTGGAATAATTGTTGCTAAATGTGTATGTGAACATCTCATTCTCTGGTCTTTGAAAACATTCCAATTATTAAAAATAGATTTGGAAAATAAAATTAAATTAGATAGAAAATTTAGGCCTCTCTCATCAAAGATATTTAAAACATCAATGTCCCTATCTTGATTATTTGGGAGATAGGGAACTATGTAAGTTTGGGAAATAGACTTCAGCAACCATTCAACTCAAACTCTGATGTTTGTTGATCTTCAGAGGAAATATTCCATTAAATTGTGATGGTGGTGACTTACCTTTACTCACATATATTCTAGGCAGCGTTGCCAACTGAATTTCTTTATAGCTTGCCTTACATAGTCAGGATGATTTAATATAAAGTTTTCTCTACTGGCTTTCAGTGCACAGCTTAATTCAAGTGCTTTCATAAAGGGGCTTAGTTTAAGCCAAGGATATTAGGATCTTTCCATAAAAGCATAACTTTTCAACCCCTCCCTAAGCAGAAATGGAAAAGAATTATGCTCAATATAACCCTAAGAGCCTCAGCATCACTACAAAAGGAATCAGTGTACCCTCTCACACCAAACATTTCTACAAGACTTGTTTTTGCAGCAGTAGCTTAATTCCAGAGCCACATAAATCTACCTTGTTTGTAAAACTACTGTAAGGCAACACAACACAGGCCAAATCTTCATTCCACTGACATATAAGAGGACCAATAGCAGCAGAAGAAAGCAACACTCCCATATGTTTATTATATCATATTTTATAAGTCTGTCATGCTCCAGTAGCTTTTTCATCAAGCCGAAGTCTGACCTTCATTTTAGTATGAATAAGCCAGACAAAGTGACTGTACATAGACTGCTTTATTTACCAGCCATCCCTGGGTGTTGCATTATCTCCCCCTGGGGCATGTTCTACATCTGCTTTAAGGGTGTGTTTACACTAGAGTGAGTGCAGTGTGAGTAGACATTCCCAAGCAAGAATTTTAGGGAATATCTGAGCACTTTTTGCAGCACAGCTGTGATAGCACAGTTTTCAGCACAGACTGGGTGTCCCATATTTGCTTAGATTTAGGGCTGGCCTATCTATGTCCAAAACTGTTTCCCAGAACAACCTTCCCAAAGTCCAGGGAACTCAAAAACTTTGTAGGACAACTGTTGCTCTCTTCTGATCCTGTGCACAGCACAACGAGGTGAGATTGCAGAAGCCAGAGTAACCACCAGTCAGCATACCTAGCATCACAACTGTCAGCAGACACTGTATACTAGATCTATTTATTAAATATATCAGGTCCTACCTAACTAGGAAAAAAACTTATAAAGACACACTTAACTCTAGGCTCCCTGAGCTGAGACAATGATTTGATTGTCTTTAGCAATGAGACCAGCCTGAGGCCTTAACTATAGTCTTTGGGAGCATTGTAATATTAGTGTCACAAGGTCATACCTTAGAAATGTGTGACCTCAGCATGTGTACGTACTGACCATCTTGTGGTTGCTTTGACTGTTGGGCACGTCCTTTGCACCTGGTGCATCCCTCAACCTAGTCAGCCAAAGTGAAGCAAACAAAATCAAAAATGTTCAGCAAGAAGCAGAGAGAGAAGACTTAGACTCTAAACTGTCAAGGGAAAAGAGAATGAGCACTCTTCTCCAAATTGCAGTACTTTCCTCTGTCTTTTCATTTGCTGTTCTAGTGAAATAACTTTTGTGCCCTTCTCTCCATAAGTCATACATCCCTGTGTTTGTTCACTATCTTTTAAGTCAGTGAACTATGATATGACTGAAACTATGACTTAGAGATTGCATGGGTTTTTTCTGACCTTTTTATCCATGTTTAAGTAATTGTAGGCAGAAGGAGACTATTTTAATGTATGTGATAGGGTCTGCCTTTTCTCCTAAGACTCTCCTCAAGATCCAGACAGGCCTTTCAGATTGTTTAAATTCTTGTAGATGCTATTTGAATTGACATTGACTATTCTGAGAAACAGGCATAGGAGGCACTATTGCAATCTGATTTGAAGACACTGTCCCTTTAAAGACAGTTCTTTAAACAGAAAACATTAAAACCATGTTCAACCATTTGCATCAAGTATAATCAATGCAATCAGCACTATCGTGATCCTGTAAACACAATATTGAATTGGACCTGAGACATCTGGATTCTGACTAGCTGGATGGTATAGAATAAGCTGCTTTACTTCAGAATGCTTCAATTTATTTTTCAGCAAAACAGTAATAACTTGAATTTCTGCTGTAATTACACTGAGATTCATTAATGAGTAAAGATATCCATAGAAACAAAATTTTATATATTATTATTTTTAGCACACTTTTATCCTTTTGAATAGAAAAAGTACTGCAAAAATAAAAGTTCTTCTGGTCCAAGTGTCTGCATAGATTTTACAAATCTAAATATTCTGTTGGTTTTGGGTGTTTGGTTTGTTGTGGGTTTTTTCCAATTTTTGAATGCTCACTTTCCTTAAAACAAAAGGTTTCTTGTCTGAACTTGCACAACAAAGGTTGTGCAACCTTTGGGTAATTATTTGTATTTTGGCTATACTTTTAATGCTTTTTATATATCATAACAGATCCAAACAGTAAGCAGCCTCTTGCTATAACAGGCTATTTATTACACTTACTGTAAAAAAGAAAGCAAGTCTCTATTAGTTTTTTTTTATTCTTAAAGATGTTCCTTTAAACCAGATAGTTAAGTGATGTATTTATTTTGGTTGGAAGCCAAGCAGAAATATTTAAATTCTGCTTTTGGAAGCAAAAATTATCTAATCACTCACTAGCTTTTATAATAAAACATTTATCATGAAACATTAATCCATTAGTACTTATTTTCCATCCCATCCTTTCACTAGCACCTTGCTTTGAACAAGGTTGAGTTTGGCTGTGATTTTTCCTTTTATCATATATCATAGTTACATGATGGGACACACCAACACTGACTTCAGGGGAAAAAAAAAACCTTGCACTTTGCTTGAACTTGGCACCCAGATGTTCTTCTTGTGCTTCCACTGCTAACAAAATAGTGCATGTGTGAGTTCTGAAATTAGTCTTTCATCGTTATGTACCAGGGTTTCATGGTTGTAAGGAGGCATGTGGAAACAGCTAAGAATAATTACCTGCTAAAGAAAAACTTGTGTTTAACTACTTTTGTTTTTTCACAGCTTTAATTTGCATAGCACATCACCAAACTGCCATGTTTAAGCTCTCTGGCATTTAAGGCAAAAAATGAAATGCTTCAGGGGGAGTTCTACTTTGTTTTGTTTTGTTTTGCCAAATTAGAGATTAAAGGTAACCCTTGACTAAAAAGTGCAGTCCCTGACTGATCAAAGGTTTGACTTCCTTTAGCTCTTACTGGACCTGGATTTACAAAGCCACTGTCCAAAACAGTGTCAGTTGAGAACTAGATGTCTGTGTGTCCTCTTACAGTGGAAAACCAAAGAGAGGAAGGGGAACACTCAAGGAACTCACAGTCTCATTGCATTTTCTTCAGCTTCACCTGAAAAGAAACAAATATAATAAAGGAGTACAAGCCAAGAAAACCAGGGGAAAAAAAAAAACAAAACAAAAAAAACACACCAAAAAAACCAGGAGGGAAGGCCATGGAGTAAATAAAAACTGCAGGACTTGCAAGGGAGTCCCACAGGAGTCTGTGCAACTGGGAAGACTCAGCTGATATATGTTCTTTTTCATGCTGTTCTGCCCAGTAGCATTTAGATGCCCTGGTATTTATCTATGGAGACATTGCAACAGCTGGATCAGTCTCCATTCCCCAGTGTGTGCAGAAAGTGGGAAGAGGTTTGGACTGCAAGACTAGCTGACTCGAGATCTCAGCTGAACCAAAGATCACTCATCTTTATGCATTTCAAGCACTGAAAGACATTGATACTGTATGCCTCAAAATGGGGTTCTTCAGCCTGGTATCAAAGTGAGGCTGCTGCATTTGTTTTCTATTTCTGTGAAGAAATTTTCAATCTCCAAGCCAAAAAAACCATGCCTTTTGCAGCATATATTAGACAATGTAAGAAACAACAGAGCCAAATCCCACGAACTCTGGGTGTAATATTTACTGCTGGACTAGAACCCTTGCAATCCATAGGTGTAATAAATACTATATCAAGTTTGTACAGGACAAGAGCCAAACTGTTATTAATTGTAACATTGGAAGACCCTAATTCATCCCATCTCTCCTTGAAGATTTAACTGAGGTGCCTGTGTGAAGTACTGGCTTCAGGCAGGCTGCAAGTTGCAAGATTAGTGAGGCCAGGGTAAATCAAGTAAAATGCACAAACAGACCAAAATTGGCTACTATAGTAAATTACTTCTGGAAAATTGATAATGGATTTTGAAGACTCTGGACTGTTTCAGCATTCAGATACACATTTTCGATTTTGGCTGTTAATAGATTAATAAGTGCATTGTGGTCTTTGTGGTCCCCAGAGAGAATTATCTATCATTTAACGGATGCAGAAAAACTCTTGGATAAGAGAGACAGGAGTAGTTATTTACATGTTCCAGATTTGATGCTTAATGATTTTGGGACCAAAGTACTTTCTGTCTTCTCCTGACTGTAGGTTTTCAATCCTCTAACAATTATGTTTATTGTAGACTCTTTAATTTGGATATGTTTTCTTTAGTTACTTGAGTCATTCCTTTCTACGAATTTATGTGGAGGTTTTATCCTTGCACATACATGTACACGCATGCCACTATACTTCTAAAAAAACAGGACTGTCCTTTCAGATGACTTGTATTTTCAGTAGACTAATATTTATATTTAAAGACATGGGTTCATATTTTTCATGCATGTTTCACTTTATTTACTAGACACAGCTCTTAGCATTTTGGTGACCCAAAGTTGTATATAAAAATTATCCGGATTGAGTATCCACATATTAAAATTAATGAAGAAAAATATTTTCTTTCTTCCCATTGGGAAAACATTCTCAGAATCAATTTATCAGCACAAGAATCTGAGGATTTCTTGTCATTGACATGGTATTACCTCATTCTTTAAGTTCATTAAGCTGTCAGTGCAGGTGTGCTTAAGGGATCTAATGGAATTCCCTCAGCACCTACTGAGCCAAAGATTAGTTCAGCACTTGTGTCAAACAGAGTAGCACGGAGGCCACTCTTAATTTTTAAGCTGGGGGCTGTTCCAATGGACTGCTCCACAAGACAGAAACAAGTAATGAAGAATCAGATTAATATAATCTTTCTTCTTCTGGAATCAGATTTACTTGTACAAGCAACAAAATTAAAAAGAATGACATGCAATGTAATATAATACAGACAGTTTCTGATATTAGGGAGCTACTAGAACAACCTCTTTTGACAGCATCATCATATTGTCTGATGATGATCCCTGCTTTGCTGGGGGATGTTACTTCACAACACAATAGTGTGTCTCACCAGGTATTGTCACTTGCACCATTGTCCTCAGGGAGAGTTATAACACATCTGTGTGCTGGAGGAACAGATCTCTTTACAGCGGCCCTCCACCATGCACAAAGGTGAGATTTATGACCATGCAAGACAGACCTCCTGCTAATTGTCTCATGACAGAGAAACTTAGCCTTCCAATACATATAAGCATAATATGAGACCTCATCATTCTCTTAATAACAATTCAAATACATGTATTTGACTAGCCTTTTGCATTCATTAACTAAATACTGTAAGAAAACTTTACAGATAGGCAGATGTTTGTGAAAAAAAAAATCAACAAAACACAAAACACTCTTTATTATGGTCCTTTTTAAATATCTGTATTAGCCAAAGTACTAATAGCTAACTATATTTTATTTCTGTGATTTTCCAACTGCAGGAAAAGCAACTTCTTCAGTATTTATCCTTTCTTAGGCCACCTAATGTGACTACTATGAGACGGAACAGTGCATACTTTTGACTGTAGGTACTTAAAGACCTTACAGAAGTTCTCGTACGGGAGGGTTTGCTAGCACTGGTAAGAATATGAAATAAATCACTCCACTTAGAAAAAAGCTGCATGGAAAAAAAAAAATCTAAATTCCCTGAGCAATACTATCACATAATTAGATTGTCTGGCATAAGCTCAGTGCATGAAATGTCCTCTATTCTCATAATATACTCTGTCTTCATTGAGGAAGGAACTAAAAGACCAGATTTTTTCCATTGCTAAATTTTCCATTGTGAAATTTGACATGTTCATGACTGCAGAACCACTGTTAACCAATAAATCACTAGACAACTTTGATTAATTAACTAGTCAACAGCCCATAAGACAGTTCAGTTAGAACATCTGCATTTCCTTTTGTCATATGTGTATTTTTCAGTGACGTAAAATGTGATTGTTTCTGTTCCCAGACTGTTTGCTTTGTATGTTCCATGGAAGAATTGTGAATTATTTTTATTTGTAGTTCAGTAGCAGCTAACAACCTCCTTTAAGATCCAGGGCTGATTTGTGCTAGCTTTTACATGATCCCATTTTAACAGGTGGAGTAAGAGATTAATAGTAATTTCAAACATACTTGTCCATACCCTGCACAAGCCTGGAAGCAAAGTCAGTACCAGAGCTCATATGACTGGAGTCATCCTCCCTCAGTGCCTCACCAGACACACTGCCTTTCCTGCAAGAAAATGCTCCTGTCTAAGTAAACAGCATTGTTTTCAAGAAATTTGCCAGCATGGGCTTTCCAGTAAAAGAAACCATTTTATTAGCGTTCTGTGTGAGATACCGTGTTCTAGCTGGATGTCTCACATGGAGCCATCTAGCCTGTTAGGTGCTGCATGTAGCTGCCTTTCTGAAGTCAGCACCACAGCCCCAGTGACAGCTTAGATGGGGAAGGTGGAGGACAGTAGCAGACAATGTGATGGGTGACAGCACTTTCACCTCTGAAGAAAAATAGGTTTGCATGTGTCTTAGTCAACACAAAATAGCTATAACTGTGAACGTGGCTGAATTGTAGATTCAGTCACAGTGGTGCCACTTGGATACCTGTCACAGGAATGGATCCTATATATGGAGACAAATATAAACTTAATCTAACTTCTCACTGATATTCCTATTGAGCTACCTCATATTTCAGATCTGGCCAAGGATGCAGCAAGGAAACCCTGCATTTACTATTACTGACATATATTGTTTACTCTGCTGATCAGGCCCTTCAGTTTCTTTATTTTAGATTTAACTCATTCTCTTGACTAGCTCACATTTCCAAACTCCCCTGATCAAGAGAGAGTCCAAAACCTTCCTCCTGCTCCGAGCCCAGCAAAGGCTCTTGGCTGTCCAGGCAGGGCCCCACAATCTCTGTACTGCAGACTGCAGCATGTTCTGGTTTATTTAAACACATGAGTTGCTGCCTCTGCTCTTATTTCCTTTCAGTTGTTCCATTTCATTTGTATCCCTCCCACTGATTTCATCACTGTTCCTCACGATGAGCCTTCTTTTCTGTCATTCTCTCTCACAACTCCTTGCTGGAAAACAGAATGAAAAAAAGTATGAAATGTTGGTATTATCTACTAGACTGAAATTACCAAATTTCAGGCAGGTCTGTTATTCCATTCTGATAGAACAGGCACAGGTTTTCCTATCATTTGCCAGAACACATAAGAAACAAAGTGGAGATCAGAGTTCCCCTGGGGCACAAGTAGTAACAAAATTTGGTAGTCATTAGCCAAAGCACCATCTGAGACTTTGATTTCAAGTACACTATAACTCATTTTCCATCTGAGGTAGCCAAAAACAAGCAAACCAGAAAACATTGCACATGATGCTTTTTCTTAATGCCCTTTTTTTCCTTTTTTTCTTGCCTCAGAAACAAAAAACAGAGGCCACAGAGCAATATACTGAAAAAGCTGAACCATACCAACCTTTGAAGAATCACATACAACACACTATTTTAAATCAAAAAGTATGTGTGTTGCACTTTGGACCAGGTTGCCAGCTGATGTAAAACAGTGCAGCTCCTTTAATCATATGGGGCTATGCCAATTTACATCAGCTGAGGGTCTGTCTAATAATAATATGTGAAGCAGGACTTCACCACATACTGTACTGAATGTTGGAAAACATCCTGTACTTAAACGCATGCAGCTCTTTAACTCAGAGTATGAGATTGTTTGACATAAGGGTTAGTTTTCAGATAGTGAAATTTCGGTTGCCAGGTGCCAGAGGCAATTTATCAGACACTCATAAAATAAAGATCAAAAAGCCCATCAGTCTCCCACTGCATCTGGGATCTAGGAAGGAACACTTACAACCGCCGATCCTTTAAACAGCTCTCACTTAAAGAGCTCACTGTTTATAATAACAAGAAAAGGAGAAAGGGGTCAGGTCGAAACCAGCAGAACAGCAGGTGGTGTTATAAAGTTTTTTTTCTGCAGTTAAAACTTCTGTGAAATGGTAGTTGAAATGTACTCATACAAGCCTGTTTCATATTTTTAATTTGTATTTTTAGACAATTTAGACTACAAGTCACAAATGACTGGACCTCTTTTTCTCTGCTGTTTACTCCAACATGTTACAAAAATAAGCCTGAGTTATTTCCTTTCATGCTTCCCTTTTGACTGAAAGCTCTTATTACACACTACTGAACTAAGGTTTTAGATCCAGAACCAAAATTCCTCCAAAGTTCAAAGGGTTTCTGAGTGGTGTTCCTGTTCATAACCAGCTTAGCTGGAATGGTGCAAGATAAGAAGTTTGGATTCAGATCTGAACTGTAGTATTATTTAATATTTAATAAGCATTTGTACTTGGTCTTTGGTGAAGTCAGAGATGTGAACGTTGGCTTCTGAAAAGTTTCAGTGTCAAGGCTCTGGTGTTGCCCTCAGGTATCCTCAGTGGGAGGGGAGAAGAATCTCCCCATGTTCAAGGAATGTGTTACATTCTGGTTTGAGTCCATCTTTTATGACACTTTTCTTCAGAGTCAAAACAGCCAGTACCCATCAGGTAAGAATTAGCCACACATGTTGGGAGTTTTCACCAAAAACTCACATAAGAACATTCCTTCAAATGAAATAAAGATATGATACCACTGTTCCAGAAGCGTCACTGAATATCCCATGAAAGCTTCATCTCTAGTCTGCGACTAACAGCAACATGCTGATAAATTTGTTTTACCAATTAAAATATAGTATTACCATTGAGGACACAAGATAGAGGAGATCTCTCCCTTACCTACTAAATACCTGTACAAAGTACAGAGCATACACTGAACACACTGGAGCAAAGGGAAGGGAATTTGCTTTGACTAATTTGAATCCTTTAATTTAGGTACCTGGTCAAACTCTGTGTACAGTAAATGGAAAGAAGATATCTAAATGAATGTCTTAACTACATTCCAACTCAGATACTCTGTATCATCCTCTAGAGGTGCTTGCCTCCTTCAGCCAGCCTTGGGAGCCCTGGCTCCTGCTTGAAACACCTAATTAGATCCTTACTGCAGGCAGTGTGAATGACCTCCCTGATACAAACAATTTTCTGCAGTGCGTGCTGTTTGCTCATGCATCCTTCAGAAGTGTTCTCTGTTGTTCTTACCTCCACTGAGTCTCAAAGTTTCTTTGCCACTGCATTGATTAATGACTAGTTGTTGGGAACAGAAATACCCCAAAGCTCACAAACACAGTGCTTATTGCTTTTCGAAAACACAAATGTTTGTCAACAGTTACTGCACAGATGCATGACAAATCCATGGGAAAGAAATAGCATGTCTTGGATACGAAAGCAAAATTTACTGGAAAATGTGACTTTGTTTAATAGTGACCACAGCATTGTTACTATGCATCAATATTCATTGAGGCTATTACCCCCTAGTTTTCTAACTGCTATCAAGCTTCCCAAACACCTTATCCCAGAAATCATTTTTTCTATTCCAAAGCATGAGTCAGGTCTCCCATCTGCTTTGGACATCCATTCAAAAAAGCTTACTTGGCCATAATCCCAGTCGCTGAATCCTGTGTGGTATTTGTATAGTGTATGCATTATTTTGAAATTCTGTAATATTGACTATGTTATCTTTACTTTATAACTATGATCCCATAGAGCTTTCCTTTGTATTTCCAGCACTCATTTCCCAGGCAGATTTATAAAAATGTAATGAGGTGCTATTATTAAAGCCTATTAACTTATACAGGCTTGTTGCCTGATGAGAACTCAATTTTATTTTCCTTAAGCAGCAGGCCAGATTGCAATCAAGTAGTTTCCCCAGCGAGTATCCCAACAAATTCATCACCCCGTTCCTTAGTCTGAGATAATGCCACATTAGAGATCAGGCCAATTTTTTTCTTTTTTGAAGTTCCAGAAAATATATTTACTGTTTTCACACTAATTGGCTGTAGTAAGGTATTTTTTTCCTTCATTTTATTGTCTCTTCTATTTTGCAACTTTACTCCCAGAAATAACACTGAGATATTTATGGATTCTGCTGAGGTCATGGGTTTTGATTAAGATTTCTGCATAACTGAATAATTTATTTAATTTATCTCTTCTAGCAAGACCAGTGTTAGGCTTGTGCAGCATGTATAGCTATGAGACCACACAAAATAAGAGGCTTTGCATTCCAGGCCACCATCTCCAGAGGCCAGTGCAGAGCAAGGCCTGCCAAATTGGTTAGATGGGCCCCCATTCCACCCCACAGCTGTCAAAGCCCTCCCACACACTGACAAAAGCGAGATTTTCCCACCCTTCTCTGACCTCCAGAGATGTGCCGAGCATGGAAACTTGCCCAAAGCATCAAGGTGTTAGACATTTTTGCTAAAAAGGGATGGAGGAGGAGAAAGTCCTTGCAGAGAATGCACAAGGTTGTCTGGCTTCACTTCCTAGACCTGCTGCGTATTACTTGTCTGACCTTGCATTTTACTCCCTCTTTTTCTGTTCAGTTTTGACTTTGTGTTTCATAAACCATGAGAAGACAAATATGGCAAGCCAACTGTGCTCAGGTCAACAGCATAATTTGTTAAAATTGTGGAGAAAAAAAAAAAAGGATAGCTATTCAGTGTAGACTGGAGAACGCAAACAGAAGATTCGTTAAGAGATAATACTACACATTTTGCAAACATTAATAATCCATCAGCTAGAATATGTGATTCTGCTCTTAGTTGCCAAAAATTGTACTTCGTATATACTGGGCTCCTGAGAAAATATTATCAGATTTAATCACAAAGAATAACATCTTCTGGCACTGTAAATATCTCATGAGGTTCCGTAACTGGCATACTTGCAACTGTCCAAAATGTACAGATTTTTGGAAAGTTACTTTCACTGAACTGGAATTACTCCTAAATTTCCTTGGCATCCATCTGATTATATCTGAGGGGATTTAGCAATTATTCCACAAATACCAGACTTAACAGAAAATTGCTGCTTGAAGTTATTTCAGTGGGTAGAACATTAATGGGATGACTAAGCACCCCTTTCATGGCAAGCTTTTCAGCCAAAGATCTGCTGAACCTAATGTGGGCATCTAGTCTAAAGGAGGTTTCTATTTCTATCATTCCTGCACAATCAAATGGGAAAACTTAGTGCCTTTGAAGGTCTCTGTTGAGAGACTCAAGCTCCTTAATTTTAGTTACAATAATACAGCAAGTGGGACTCCATTTAGAGCAGGCACAGGTTATCCAGGCAGGTGAGACCCACCTTCAGTTACCAAATGAACTCTGACTTAGTCTTCTGCAAAGTCCTTCTACGATACCAAGGAGTAGCATACCATATGTGAGTCTGTCACATCTATTTTTCAGCTTGGCTTTGCCCATGGATCTCCTTAAACCAGGGAAGAAGCCAATCCTGAATTGAACAGCAAAGCCATCAGAGTATCAGATTCAGATTTCTATCTGTGATTTTGCTGCATACTAAGGTCAAAAGAGACCATTATGTTTACCTGATCTGATCTGTAACACATTACCTACATTTTCTCTCATCATATATTTTATGATAATATGCTGGATTTTTAAGCAACTCATTTTTAATTATACACTTTAAAAATCCATGTTTCCTTAGCTAAGCTTCTCCAAATTTTCATTAATTATAGTTTAAATCAAGTCTCACGCATCATTAACTTGGAGGAATACAATTTAAAGCAGAACTTGTGAGATTACCACATTGGTGTGCAGCTAGATAGATAACTTTTATATGTCTCCATATAAAAATGATGCATCTATTTGTGATGTGAATCCTCTTGAGTCAACAATTTCAATTTGCTATTCATAATTCTACTAGGTCCTTTCAGTGCAAGCAAGGTTCAGATTTTGTCTGGGTTTTTTCTTCTGGCTTTATGATATTCTCATCTTTAGCTTTTTCACTCATTAAGGTCACAGCTAGATTATTCTTTCTCTCCTGTCCCTCTCTCCCCTCACATCCCTTCACCAGCATGTCTGACATGTCTTATTGTGTCAGAAGCACGCTCCCTACTAATGTCAACCAAAGTTCTGGAGTATAGTTCCCACCTACCTCTGAAGCCTTTCCTCTGCCCATTCCCATGGTCTCTCTCCAAACACCTCCAACCCTTTAGCCTATCTGCTACAATTGGCTCTTTTCCTGCTCCCTGTGGTCTTCAGAAGTTGCCAGCTGGCCTGCTTTCCTTTCTTCCTCAGAAAATTATATATTCTTACTGTCCCCACTGTATAATGCAGAGTCAGGTTCTTGTAACTCCATCTCAGCAGAAGAGCTCTAAACTCATCTTTTTTTCACATGCCTCTCTGTTGCCACTATTTCTGGGACCACACTCTGGCAAAAAGTAAAGTAAAAAAATTGTATTCTGACATAATGGACTGGCTTGTAGACATCAGCTGATGGATTGACTCTAAGTCTCATGACATTTTTGTGAACACAGCACCAAGCACTGATTTGCCTGTAGCTTGTTTGGAAGGCAGAATCTGACTCAGACGCTTGTTTGGGAGGCAAAATCACCTCAGTTCTACACAAAGCTAGTGAAAAGAACTCNGTTGCCAGAGAAATATTTAATTTACAAAAAAATAGTACCCTTCTCACTTCACAGTACTTGAAAGTCAAAAATAGCCAAAGTCAAAAGTCAAAACATGAAGTTTGGTTATAATGTCACTGATGTTTTATTTCAGAGTATTAATATCTGGTTTACAAATTACCAAGTGTTGAACCTCTAATGATATGGTTATTTAATGTTTCTAGACAAAGGGAATTACTTTTCTCATATGTTTTGAGAACTAATCATCATGGGAACAAAAGGAAAAGTTGGCTACTGAACTAGAGGAACTAACAGATTCATTGCTTTCCTGGAAATCTTTCCTTTTAGTTGGCTAATGTACATTATGAGCTAATAATAATATTGTGCATGCCTATATGGAAGGGATGACCTCTTTCTGTCTATTCTCTGAGCAGACAGACAAAATCTATCTCAATTTCAGACATCACACAGCATATTGCTGTATTTTAGCAGATATTTACACTAGATCTGGGTCCTAGGATAGCGCTGTAATTTCCCAATTGCAGATGGTTCATGTCTGGGCCATTCAGAATGCAGCTCATACCCGTTTATATGGACATATCCATACATAAAAAGCCTTGGTCTTTGAATACCTTTCTCATCATTTTTTATTATCTACACAGGAGAGTTGTACTCTTAGAGACTTATTTTCAAGCCTTCTTCTGGGATTGAACTTAATTTTATTTGACAGATGCAAATGAAAAGCAATTCAGTAACCAGTTCCCCCTGTGCCTTCATCCCAGATGGTGTTCCAAATCTGTGTTGCATTTATTTTCCCCATTCTGACAGAGACAGCTCGTTTTTACTTGCCCCAGTGTCATCCTATTTTTGACACCCCCGATACACTGGACAGTTCAAAGAACTCAGTTCAGTCTTTTTTTGTTCCAAATCACCAGGGAAAGTTTCCTTCTAGAAATAGTTCCTATCCCTTGCTCCATTCCCTCTCTTCACAAGCACTGAGAAGAGAAAAAGTATCTGGTAGCAACTCAAGAAAGGATGGGGAAATTGCTGTAAGATTATCACCACGCACCACAAGGTTTAAATAGCACTACATGTCCTGCAGAAGAAAACACTCCTGGTCTAAGAGAATTTTTACCCCTCCTAGTTTGAAGCATCAGTGTGCTTCATTGAGGATAAAATTATCACTGTGCTGAAATTCCTCCTTCAGCACACAATTCATAGAAATATACTGTGAGGCAGGTGCTGCTGAATTTTAAAAATTGTCTTTGTCCTTTGGGCCACTAACCACTTTTTAGAGCAGGATCTGTTAAATCATATCTTTTATAAAGAAATACTTTTTAGAAAAGGTATTATGCAGGAGGACAGTTAAACATGGGTTCCTGAACTCCTCTGAGTGTTTGAGGCCTGCATTTGTCTTTCCCTGCCAGGAAATATCTAAGATGAAGTGTGGAATGGTTAGCTCTTTGGTTCTAGCAAACAGAAATGAGATTAGGCTAAGGTACAATTTTAAAAGCTGCAGGCTTTACTTTCTGGTTTAGTCCTTGATTTAGAGCATTTGTGAGTCAATTTTTTTTCTTGGAAAACACAGAAAGAAATTTTTATTCTGCGTGTTGATTGACCATCTTTGGCCCAAGACAGTAAATGAAATACAGTTGCACTTGGATTATACCCAGTTTCACCATTGCTGATTGATCTTCCACTGAGAAATCAGCACAGAAGGCTTGTCTTCTGCTACTGCTTGGCAGGGAGGAGATAGCAGTGTCAGGATGGGACCATTATGTCAGCAAGGCGAGAATAGACTTCTGAGAGCAACTCAGATTTAATGTTAGTTTTGTAATTCACCCATGGTGCTACATTCTTTATAGTTCAGAATGCTTCATTAAATACCATGCATTGTTTAAAAAGAAGTTTGCCAACTTTTTTTCCCTTTAAAGTCTAGAGCCAGCAAAGTAACTGCTTTCTAGACAACACAGATAGTTTAACTTCAGAAAATGTGCTAACACTGATAGTGTCAAAGAAGAAACACATCTCTGACAAGGACTAAGCAGAGGCTGCAAAGGAGATAAGGATTTTTTTTTTTTTTTAATGAAGCCAGAGGAAAATGGAATAAAGATAAAAAGAGTAATCAAACACTTTGTAGTTGTTGGGGTTTTTTTCTCCAAGTGACAGAAATCCATTGGATTAATACAAAACCTACAGAACTGCCCCACTAAGGAACAAAGTTATCTTGAGGCTTCTTTATCAAATGAAACACTCTAAGAATCTGTTTTAATTAAAAGCATTACTTCTATCTTTTACCAAATGCAATCTCCTCCTTTCATAACAAATGGCAGGTTTTTAAACAAATGGCAGGTTTTTAAACAAATGGGATTTTAGCTATGGAAGAGGGATGGTATCTATCCATTTGGGTTGCTTAGAGTCCATTCACACCTTGACTGATGTCTATAGGTCTTGCACAAAGGTAGCAAGGGAACTGCATGCTTTGGTTCATTTTGTTCTCTCCTGCATAGTAGTGATTTGATATAATATTGCACCAAAGAAACCTACTTACACGCCATTCTCTCCCTCTTCTGTTAGGCAGAGCAAGACAGGATGTAGCCCCAACAGCGAGAAACGGCTGGAAAATTATCACTTCTCATATGACACAAATCATGAGTGCTGTGTTAATGAGGAGTCAATTCTTTTTTAGTTCTTCCTCCCTTTTCTTCCCCACATTTCTTGCACTCGTTGGCAGGTTTGCCCCGGAGAAGCATACCTGGGAAGCCTCATGTCTCTTGCACTTTAGTTCTGCAGAACAAGAAGTGTCCTGGGATCCTCTGCTGCAGTGAGGTAGAGATTTAGCTGTGCCATTCAAAACATAGCTCCTCATTTAAAGTAGCTACCTAGTTACTTCAGTAGTTAAGCTTCAAGTACTGTTTTGGAGAAAATCGTGGGAATTGAGATTTTCTAGATGTGGCCCAAAGGAGAATTTGTCTGGTTTTAGATTATGAAAGACTCCATCTTCTGTTACTCTCACATGTCTGGTCCTTCCAATGTTAACACGCAAGACTAAACTTTTATGATTACAAGGATCAAAGGTTTTCAGAAAATTAAGAACATGTATTAAGTGTTTGCAAGATCAGAAATGCAATCTACCATGCCCAAAATAAAAATTCAGAGAACTTAGAGAAAACTTTGTAGGGCTTCTCTTCATCTTACATTTGAATGCCTACATTAGAATGGCCTGAAGTTGAATATGAAACTTCTGAGTTATATTTTGCTTCAGGAAAGCTCTAACACAAAGAAGAAACAGATTACAGAAAATGAAATTTTGGTTCTCGCTCTGCAAAGTGAATGTCTGTGTTTACCTTTATGAAGAAAAGTTTTGATATCTGTGGGTTTACTGCACAATGGCTTGTCACAAACTGGACCTGTGTGACTTAGTTATGGCTTGGCATACTTGAATGTACTTGTTTTCAGAATACTAAAAGCAGTCATTTGTCTTATACATGAAAGTTAACTTTTTATTAAAAATACCTGGATTTTGTTAAGCAATCCATAATATCACAGTTCTCCCTTGTAGCTGAAAAAAACCCCACAGCTCCTCCAACACTAGTTGCTGTACTTCACATGCATATAACATTGCTATCAGCTGCCTATTGACGTGAAAATGTTTTGTTTCTCTGTCTCCTACTTAGTAAGATTAGAGGCTTAAATGTTATACCATATATTAAGAGGAAAGACTAATTCCGACTGCCTACTACATTCCATGCCTTATTTAAATAATAAAAGCTAAAAGCTTAACTTATAGAAATGCTTAAATCTGCAGATTTAAAGCTTTGGCTAACAAAGTCATTTAAGAACCAAAATCTGCAATTTACTGCTTTTAAAAGGTCTGCCATGCACCAGGGAGATGTAGTGTTTCTCGTTGGAGTCCTGGCAGGGCTTAGTAATGTTTTCATGGAGTCTGTTCGTATCTACTGAATTTCACATGGAAGAGATCTACACAAGTCCCTTAACTACATCATTCTGATAGTTAAAAAGTTCACCATTGAAGCAAATCCCTGCTTTTCACTTGCTTAGCTCACAGACTACTACATTCTTCTGTATTTTCTTTCTCTCACAATTAAATAGGACCTTCATGAAGGTTTTTTGTCTGTTGGATGAGTGCTCATGCCATGCAAGCACATGAGTGAGGGGTGAGCAGAACTGCCAACATAAGCCTTCTGCCAAATGTTCGCATCTATCCAGAGCTGGAAGCTCTGGATATCATCTCTATAAGAAGAGGAGACATTCTCTGTGTGAGGGCAATTAAACAGTATAGATAATAAGGGAAGATGATCACATCATAGAATCATAGAATGCTTTGGGTTGGAAGATATGTTTAAAGGTCGTATAGTCCAATTCCACTGAAGTGAGCATGAACATCCTTATAAACTGGAAAAGTTCTGTACCTTTTATAGAGTGTTTTCAGGCAGCTGTTAGGATTAAGTTTACAAGCATTAAATTAAGGGCTTATGGTTCTCTTCTGGGCATAGATTCAGTAAATCTTCATTCTTCAAGAGTTTGGGGTGTGTGGGCTGCCATGGCAAGCAGAGAGTATCAGCTGCTCTGGGCTCACACAGTGTGTGTGTTTCAGTCTCATGCTTCAGCTTGTTGCCTGAAGAAATCGGAAAAGTATTTTTTCCATCCCAAAGAACAACTTCAAGGACTCCTCTGTTTATTTGCTCATTTTCTGTTTAGCTAGTGGGTTGTTATTTTGGATTCTTTGGTTTGGTGCATTTCTCTACTCTGCAGCATTACACATTGGCTGCTGCTGGAGATGTGGCAGCCTCAGGACAGAACAACAATCTGTGAGGATACAGAGGACTCCCTCTGTGATCTGGATCTTCTGCATGAATATTACTTAATTGAAATACAGCCAGTTAGACTGAATGATACAACCATCCTATCTAGAATTAAGCCTTGTGAAGTATCTATATAAATTCACATATACATAGCTACTGTAAATTATAAATAGGATGCCATTAAGCTCTGGTGTTTTAGTAATTATTTTTTAAAGAAACAAAACTTATTTTTAAAGGAAAGAAAAATATGAAACCTATGAACATTATAGCACTTTCCTTTTTTTTTTCTTTTCTTTCTTTTTTTTTTTTTAAATCCAGTGAAATTATGCTTAAGTACTTCTCTTTCCACTCGGATTCACCTGCCACTTCTTCCACAGCTTAACTAGATGTTGTATCTGCCACGCTGGAAGCCAGACGCACAGATATCTCTTGCGCGTGTAAGTCACTGTCATTAGTTATAGATGAGATCATGTCAATGATCACAGGAAATCCATTAATTACTCTGAAATTGTTTCAGTCTTTCACTAGAAGTCCATCTAAAGCTTCTCTTTGGAGCATAAACACATTCTTGTGGACTTTTCTCTTAATACTTATGCCTTGCTTACAATGAACTTCTGAGGGTATGCAGCAGCCAATTGAGTTTTAATGTGGCACTGCAAATAAATATATGTTTCACTATGTTCTGCAAGCCGGGAGCACTCTAGCTGATGATCTACATCAGATTGTACATATGGCAAACATCAAGAACCTATTAAACCTGCTGCCTTGTAGAAAACAACACTAGCAAACATTGTATTAGGTGTTGCATACAAATACCTATTTCCATTTCTCTATAGGAATTATACAGTGTACTGATTCTCCTCTGAAATCTGGACTTCTTGGCTGTTGAAGCCCTGGCTGCATGTGATGGGTTACCCTTTAGATCCCACCTGTCTGGGCCAATCCATTTGCATACTTCACAGTATAGCCAGAACGCTATTAGGAATTTCATCAGACTACTCAAGATGGTTCCCAGGAACATGGAAGTTGTGTTGATCAGAGAAAACATGCTTTTGAGGAGTCTTGAGAATCTTCTTTGCAATTAATAGGCACAGCCACAAATTCTAGTTTCTTAATGAAACAATTACGGGCGCCCCCTGCAAGACAGAAAAATATACCATCATGCTTTATACTACACGTTAGTATAATACTACATCTTGAACAACTCTATCCAGTCAGACTGTGTTTGAAATTTCTATCTTTCTCACATACACTGAAACAGATCTAGGCATCCATTGTACTTTTTGTTTTTTTTTTTAATAAATCAACTATGGTAGTGTTCTCAGTGATCTGCAAGGAGACCAATGACCTTGCTTCCCATTTAAATTGTTTTAAAGGACCACATCAGTGTTCAAACCTGTGTCACTAGAGACATAGACTTGTTTTATGCTGACTTATTTCTTTACATATGGCAAAGATATATGTTTACTTAGCAATGGTCTACTATCATATATCAAAATCACAGGATTATCTTATGCTGGCTGTTGGGATATGCTGTGTAGATCTACATCAGTATCATGTTAACTTGCTGCCAGTTTTAGAGGTGCTTTGGATATGAATGGCAAGACACGGGATGAGGGACAGAAAAACAAATTGAGAACAAAAACATGGGCTTTAAGGGAGTATAAGGCAATCAATAGCAAACCAGATATTTCTGGTAGTAAAAACAGTCTTTGGAAACCAGCCATTCTTACTCTAACACATGTAAGAAGGAGAACCTCAAAGTGGTTCCACTTCATCTATATACCTCCCACTGTTTTCATCACTGTAGCTGGTGATAAGGCCTCTTTTCCATTTCTGTCAGTCTCCCTCACAAACCCTTATGATCTTTCCTCCTTTTATGGTTTTATGCTTTTAAATTGCTCTAAGTCTGCTGGTAAAGAAGAATGCCTAAATATATAACAGATACACCCATTCACCTTGGGATGAATGTTTTATCAGTTTGGATGTCATCATACTCCTCAGAATCACATGTTCTTCCCTCCAACACATATGGCAAGCAGCTGTAGCATACAGGCACTACTTGTACAGTTTAAACCTGGGAGACTCAGAAGTTCAAAATTAAAACAACAAAACAAAAAATCTGACCTCTTGGAAGGTGCTACTTTTAATCAGTGCAGAAGTAAAGATCAATAAGAAGAGAGAAATTAATTAAGGAATACTATTTCCCATGTCTTCATAAGTTTATATTCCAAAGGAAAGGGCACTATTAGCCCCAGATTTGTGTCTGAAGGTGCTCAAGAAGTTGCCCAAGTGTCTGATCCCACCTTCTCCAATTTCTATTGAAGAAAGAGAAGTGAATATTTGCATCTGCCATGGTCAGGCAGCAGAGTGCTTTAAAATAACACCCAGTGTGCAAGTAGCATTTTAATTCAGATCTCTTAAAGCCTTACTAATGAGTTAATTCACTTGACCAAAGATAACCAGTTATTTCATCTATAGGACAGGATCAGATTTATGGCAACTCAAGACGCTACATTCTATTCTTCCATTCAGTCATCCTCACATTTCCCCACTACAACACATTTCATGTTCCATGATGAGGGAGAGGCCATGGGTCTGTCCAGAGCATCCTTCCACCTCTCACAATGCAGCTGTCATTTGCCCTGTGAATAATAGTGCCCATGATTAAATTAATAACTTCTGAGTGTTTAGCCTGCAGGAAATGTTTAAATCACAATGTCAGATGTTCACCTAAGCTTTCTCTTTTAAAGACCATGAACAGAGATTCCAGTACTGCAGAGACTGAAACCAACTCTTCACCTATTATGAGGTTTTGGCACAAGTTACTCAATACAACAGGAAATCCTATCACACAGCAATGTAGAACAGTGTAGTGCCCAGTTACAAAGAGCTGCCCTCCCACTCACATGGACATCAGGACAGAAACCTTTCAGCATGACTGCACAGCACATCAGACAATGTTATATTTAGAATGAGAAGCCTTCTTTCATGGCTGCTGCCTTGAGAGACTGGAAATTGCATTGCGTAAAAGGTCCAGAATTAGCTCCTTGACTTCATTTGCTCTGCTAGCACACTGGTTGCTTTCTCCTTCGCTTCTAATGTCCTGGCATGCCTCTAGTTGAAAAGGGAGTGTGGTGGATGGTTATTTCATTGGCAGATCTATGCATTCATGCTGGAGCGTTTTAGATACATTCACATTTGCTGACAGACTATTTTTATTCACCTTTTTAAACTTTAAACATCCAAGATCCTACATTCAAGATTCTGTTTACAGCAACACTCTACCTGTGGACATGCAACCTTAACTTCTTTTTTTTTTTTTTTCCTCACTAAAAAGGTATTTCATGCCTTTCCCCTGTTTTGTTTCAGTTAATAGGAATACAAGCCCTTAGAGATACTGAAGACCAGTGAGCGTCAGGAGGAACCAGCCACGATCACAACTTTTCAGGATAAGGTCAAGAGCACTTTCTCTCTTCCCAAAGCTTCCCTGCTAATATTTTCAATGGGAATAATGATAGGAGTCTACAGCAATTATTACTAAGAAAATAACACATGATACTCTGGCTCACGGTATCATTGGATATCACAACCAAGCTGTTTACTCTGCTGCTTACCTTGGTGTTGTTTGTCACGTAATATTATTTGTCTTGCTATAGTGCCAGCAACTGTTCAGTGTCAAAGACTTTTTGGAGATAGCTTAAACAGATCTCCATTTACAAGTTTGGAAGGTGTTATGCCTGAAAACAGAAATGCTCTAAAGCTACACTGATAATTTCACACACGTAGCCTCTCATCTTTCTGGTAGGGCTGAGAGGAAGTGATGTCAGGTAGAAAAGGGCAGAAGCCCTTCTGGTCAGAATTCCTTCTTATCTATATCAATAACCAGGAGATCATCCTAGCGTATGGCAGGAGGTTTCTTGGTGAATGTCAGCATAGGAAAGGGAATAAAAATCCAAACCAGTTGTGAATCAGTAGGCTATCCAGCAGAATTGTTCAAACAGGGAAGTGGCCAGAACATAGAGACTAACAAGATAAATGTGCAGAATACACTTGCTTTCCGCTGACTCATCTCTGTATTTCCCATTCTCCCCTGTATATTTATTGCTCTTTGCTGGTGTTTTCCAACAGCTCTGTAACATTTCGATGTACAGGCAAGTGGACCATAGTGTACAAATAAAAGACCAGTGAAGCCTGGTTTTTTAATACTTCCAGATTTCTGGGTGTAACCTTCCATTGTTCATCTTCATAGACATGCAGTACTGGGAGGACAGAAGGGAGCATGGGCTGGCAGATGCCTAAGGGAAGTGTAGCCACCCCGTGGTCATTCAGTGCTAAATTATACAGCCACTGCTGCCTGGAGCCCTCAAGATTTACTGTAGCTGCTCCTTAAACAGTCAGCAGAAACAGTGCAGGATACACAATTTCTTTATACTTTAGTGACTATATTTTGGTTTCCATGAGATTAAAGACTGAGAAAATATTAACATAAGCCATCCTATCATCTGTGAGCAGAAAAAAAATATTCTACAAGGGAAGTATATCGTATTCCTATGAAGATATTTTAAATTTGCATTCCAGGAGTATCAACAGGCCAAAGCTGAGGTCAAAGCCTGATGATTAAGGATGATATAGTGAAGCGTTCTTTTCCTCAAAGATTTTTAAATCAGACAAAGAAGACATGAAAAATCAGAAGTTCCACTAGGCCTCTAAACCAACAGAGTTATCTACCCACAAAACGTTTATATGACTTCCAAGGATGCTCCAGGAAGCTGTAGTTAATTGACAAGGCAAATCTCTGTGCACTGTGATTTAATCTAGTGCCATCATCACACAGTTTCATTTCATACACCATGTATTCTGTATTGAGAAGCTCATTTATTTAAATTCACATTGCCTTACATTTTTCAAGTGGTCATCAGGGAAATCACAGAAGCTTGAAAAACTGGAGGGAAAAAAACCCAAAACAAAAACAAAACAAATCACACAAAAAAACCCCACACCAAAACCCACAAACACCTCAGCTATTCTGAAACACCTTTTTTTTTTTTTTTTCTTTTTTTCACCTTTTCTTTTATTTGGTCATAGAAACAGAGCGCTTTGATTTCAGTGATTTTCCTTAGGTGCAACAGCCCTGCATTTTGGGTTCCAGATGTCTTTTGGCACTGTCCAAAAAGAATATGATACCAACTACGCATTTCACAGATCTCTCATAAGTGATTTTTGTAAAGTGCTTTCAGATGATTACAAAAGAGACAGCATAAAAGACCAGAGAATTGACAGTATATTAGGATGTTTCGCCTCAGAGGACCATGACTGGTAAAACTATGCATTGTGATAAAGGAAGTCCTTTTTTTATTAAAGATGGTCTGACAGTGTCCAGAGCTAGGTTAGGGTTGTAACTTAGGTTTGAGGGCAAATTGGACAAATGCTCAGACATATTAATAGTAATATCCTGAGGCTGATTTCATGAGATTCAGGAATGTCTGAAACAGAGAATAGGCCCCTTATAGTATTGAATCCATCTGCTGTTTTGATGCTAAACACAGATATATAAAACTATCAGAGAGGTAGGATTCAACATTCTATTCATCTTTACATTTCAGGTTTAATTAAAATAAAGCAATTCTAGTTAATAAAAGGTTAGGTACTCTCCAGTGTTTCAAATAAATTCTGAACCTTAATGAAATCTCAGTAGGAAGCAGTATTGAGCATGTTGAATGTCAGACTGTGAAGAGAAATCTTTTAAAAAACCCTATTATTTCTATTGAGATTCTGCTATTGCTTAACAGTAAAATAAACTCCATCGAATAAGGCTGCATAATCATGAGGTCAACAATAAAGTCTTTGCAAAATCCCTAAGTCCTCTATTCCTTTCAGAGACTTATTTTATATAATTGACTTGCTACACCTCATAATTCTGGGCACAAACCCATCTCTAATTATTATGTTAAAAGAGATCTATGCTGGGAGATCTTGAGGAAAGAGAAGATGAACCATAATTTCACTTGAAGCATCTCCAGTGGTCTATCTCTGTTAGATACTGACTGATGGATCTGATACATTGCAGCAGTTCCTATAGACTTCTTAAGCAGATTTTTCATACCAATTTTTTTTTTCTGAGAAGGGAGAGATAAACTGTGTGATCAATTAATTGAAACACAATACCTCTTTCTTTCCTTCTTTCTTTTCTTTCTTTCTTGCTTTCTTTCTCTTTCTTTTCCTTTCTTTTTTTTTCTTTCTTTTTCTTCTTTTCTCCTTTCCTTTCCTTTCCTTTCCTTTCCTTTCCTTTCCTTTCCTTTCCTTTCCTTTCC